>KK122000.1:230253-265191 GCA_000611955.2 Stegodyphus mimosarum
TCCGTCGGTGCAGGCATGTTTGACGTCTGATGGTGGATGGTGCAAACTTCGAGCATCCGTTGTAACATTCAAGCTGTCGTACACCCTTTGTATTCATGTCCAATAAATGTTTAAAATTAATCACTCTTGCTTCGTTTCCCATCTTCTACCTCTGCTACCACTTACCCCTGACACTTCCTGGTATAGGCTCCTTTGCAATTCTTAATCCTTCTGATGGGCCCTATCTCCCCTAGAAGTTTGTCGCAACATTTACAGTACATTCTGTACATTTTTCCTAAAAGACGTCACTTAAGCAGAGAAACGGCATGTTGCTGATAATAACCTTGCAAATCCCTCCTGTAGAAGAGCTTCAAAAGACAAAAGCCATACGCACGCGTAAATTATTAAATACTGTTTTGCACCTGTGGTGCTGCTGAGTTTGGAGAGGTTAAAACCAATTTTTATAATACTGAACAGAAAGTAAATTCATGTAACACATGTTTCAATACTTTAGGAAACAATTTGTGAACACTTTATAAAAAATATCGCAAAGACACTTTAAATAACGTATATGTGCAGATACTCCGTGCAGTGAAGATAAGCAACAATAATGTACCCCGTGATTCAATAAACGAAATGGTCGCTTAGTAGGGCTCTAGAACTTGGTAAAACAGAAATTGGGGAGACATTAGGTATGCTTGAAGCAGGTGTATTTATAAATGAGCAATGCCTTCGCCGGAACTCGAACCACGGACCTCTGGAATACGTGCCCAGCGTGCTGACCACTACACCACGAAGGCATGCGAAGAAGGCGGGAGAAATACCTTATATATTTCCCCTTTTAAAGCGCGACTGGGGCATTAGGGAACAAAATCGCCAAATCCTGGCGGTGCAGAATCATCATAATCCGCATCTTTTAGTTCGGGCGTCACTGTAAAGACATTAGATTACACTGGCGTGCAAAAATTAAGGACGACCCGGTTTTTTATATAACTTTGTACAAAAGCTTTCCAAATCAACACATTTAATACCGTAAGATATCCAATACGTAAGGACATGAGTAATGTAAGCAACACTTACTAAAAGAGAAATCAGAGGAATAAAAAGAAGCTTTATTGAAAAAGAGCATGGAGCGCAATGCGACTGAAGGCCGAAACATCCCTGTGATGGGTGTTCAGCAAGAAACATCCGGTCTTTAATAGGGAATATGATCTCCCCTGACTGCTAGGCAGGTTTCACAGCGTCTGCCCATGCTGAGAATGAGGGTGTCAATGAGTTGTTGAGGCATTGCTGTCCATTCGTCTTGCAGCACCAATCGAAGCTTCGGAATCGTTATTGGTGGTAAGGTACGAGCTGCCAAGCGTCTGCCTAGAAAATCCCATACATGCTCGATGGGATTGAGATCCGGAGATCGTGCCGGCCAATCCATACGTTCAATATCCTCACTCTCTAAGAGCTGTTCGGCAGCTACTGTGCGATGACATGGTGCATTGTCGTCCATGAAAAGGAACTGCGGACCCATAGCACCTCTAGAGAGACGCACATATGGAAGACGAATCTCGTTACAATAACGGGTCCCGTTGACTGAACCTGCGTCGAAGATGTGAAGGTCTGTACGACTACCAAGCATGATGCATCCTCATCGAGAACACCGCCACCTCCATACCTGTCCCTTTCAATGATGTTCGAGGGATGATTGCGGCTTCCCCGCTCTCTCCAGATGAGTATGCGAGGAGAATCGCTACTCAGACTGAATCTGCTCTCAACTATTAATAGCCCTTCTTTCTCTTTCCTATTTCTGTATTTCCGGTGTCCCCGGCAACACCGTGAACGCCTGCTCCGATGTGCAGGCGTTAGACGTACACAGCGTCCTGCAAATAGTGCACCCAGATCCAGTCTTCTGACCATGGTGAAACGCGATATCGGTGATACAGTCCGCCCAGTCGTGTGTCTAGCGATTTCTCCCGCTGTCAGCCGCCTGTTTCTTCTGGCCTGTAAGGCAATATACCGCCGGTCATCTGCGGGTGTGGTACCTCATGGACGACCACTACTAAAACCCGGATAGCTGTTCCTGTAGTTTGAAATTGTCTTCAAAGTCGGGAAACGATGCTGTGAGCAATTCCGAACTCTGCAGCCACACTTGTCACACTGCGGCCTTCATCCAACTTCCCAATGATTCGACCTCGGGTAAAAGCATCCAGATGTCGTCTAACAGAGTGATTATTCGCCATTTCTCGCTGAGGTAGGAACTCGGTGGGATTTGAACTGCTATACGGCGTGCAATCTCTTTGCCAGAAATACTGATCTTACACCGACAACATGCTTTATACTACTCAGACACTCCCCCATTACGTCTACCTGCATATCTGCGCATGTGCTACAGTACATCACCTTACTTAATCTCCTGATTGTTCTTTCTGTCCGCTCTGCCTCTTCGTTCAGCTGATATGCTAATTTTTCGACTTCGTCCTTAATTTTTGCCCACTAGTGTATATTGAAGCAGGAGTCGTCAAAAATGAGCAACGCCTTCGCCGCGATTCGAACCACGGACCTCTGGAATCGCGCTAGCGTGCTGACTTCTACACCAGGAAAGCGTGCGAAGAAGACGGGATAAATATCTTATATAATCCCCCTCTTAGAGAGCGACTAGGTTTTGGGGGACCCAGTGGTGAAATCCTGGTGGTGGAGAATCATTATCCACCGCCCTTTTTTGTTCGGGCTCCAGTGTAGAGACATTTGGTTATTTTGGAAGCAGGTGAGATGAAAAATGAGCAATGCCTTCCTCAGGACTGCAACCTTGACCCTCTCGAATACTCGTCGAGCGTGCTGACAGCTAAGCTACACCACGAAGGCATGCCAAGAAGGCGGGAGAAATATCTTATAAAGTAATTGCTGTAAAGGAATGACAATTTCATGCAGGCTTCCAAGCTTTAGAAAGTTAATTAGAAGTAGAAAACTGCCCCCGCCCCCCGAAAAAAATGTAGTGCTGGAGCCTTACTCTGCATTTGTAATAAACTTGTTTTTCGTCTAATGTTGTTTAGAAAAGTTTTGAAATAATTTTTGCATCGTCTGGAAATTAAATGAAATCTTTAAACGTCATGCGTAAATTCTGAGTCCAACACAGAGGTGCTGTGTTGGACCTCTGTGTCAATATAAATTTCTATTCACTATTGCCTTGGGAGTTTATTAATTGAAAGATAAGTTAAAGTACAAAAATACTTCAATTGTTTAATTAAATGTAAATGTATTGCTTAATTAATGATTGTCTGTATTTAATTCGTTCAATTTCTGCATTGGATATAATACAGGACATCTTTTTTAAGAAAATAAACGGACAAGAGGCTTTATATCCGACAAAATACTTCCACTCTCTTCAATCATTCGTATAATCTGACACAAAGCTCCATGTTCGTTTGTGAAATCGAACTGTCTCGAAGTTAGAGAATTTAAGAAGAAAACCGAAAGTTTCTGTGCGTAAGAGATGTCTAATTTGTCAAAAGCTTCTTACGAAATCCGAGCGATTTCCTGGTCTTTTAATTACAGTTTCATGGGTCTAAAACATACTGTCTGAGATTGGCATTAATGCTATTTATGATGATAACGCATGTCTTAAGAGGTGCGACTTAAGAGATAGGTTGAAGAAAATCATGTTTTGCTCCTCTGTGTTGGACCAAGCTTTTTAGAAGAAGTAGGAATAATGTTGTCTTTCATGAATTAGTCCCGAAAATATTTTTATCAAAAATGAAAAAAATAGTGGGTTTACGAGAGAAGTAAACGTGTCTTCTGAACTGCTAAAAAAATTCTTTTCACTAAACTGTGTTGGGTTAATTTCTTCGTACAAAATAGACAATTTCCATTCGCAAATAGATTTAAATTATGCTTGAAGTATTACAACAGATAACAGAGCTGAAAGTACTTTATAATTCCCCCTTTTAGCCCAAAAGGGCTATCAGTTTCGAAACGGCATTTTGCGTTGTTTCACTGGAAATATCCGTTTCGCTTTTCAAATTGTTGCCAACAAATATTATCGCCGTCTATTACATTTATAAAATATTAAATAATGAGGAATCTACATGAATGTGTTCATTTCTTACACTGCGAAAAGAAGACTGCACCTAGCGCCATCAAATTTTGAATAACGTAATCCTCCACGCGAGCATGAGCACGTGGACGCCGAACTTTGATTTTCGAATTTGTTTTATAATCTATTTCATATTTTGCAAAACTTTAACGAGTTTACTTTTATCAAACTCAAAGATTTCAAAGCGAGCGATGGCAATACTCTATGGAAAAGAACATTTTTATATTTAAACATAAAAGCACATTACAACATTTTCCAAAACGTAAGACTCTGCATCAGAAATTTCCTAACATATGCTGTTTTTAAATATTTCGTGATATTGCTGTTGAATTGAATTTTATATGGTTTAAGTGGGAAGGACATGATATTTAATAAGCAAAGATAACATACGAAACATTGAGAAAAGTCTGTTTTGGCTTAATATAAAATCGGAAAGGCTTCAGATTTTATTTCATTTTTTCCCCTGATTACGTTTGTGGGGTTTTACTTATTTAATTCTAAAGTTCTAACTTAGAGCCCCACGAGCACTGACAAGCGAATAATCGCTTAAGCGTGTGAACAGAGCACGTAAGACATAAACAGGGTTTACAACCCTTTATGTAAATGTACTGAAAAGTACATTTACAGTCAGTTCCTACTTGGAACTTGTTGGTCATATCAAACAACAGGAGCCGTTATCGCTAGAACTCAGAGCATTTGCGTATTGGAGTTTAATAATATTTCCAAAAAGCTTATTGTGATTAATACATTTGCTTAATATATAACGTTGCAATTAGAAAATGAAAATTTTTGCGTGGATGCATGCAGCATCGATTGTAATTACTTTATTTATTTGAAGGTAATCTGAGTGAAGTCAACATATAATGTCTAATATACTCTTTTTAAGGAGACCGAAACAAATACTGCTGATAGCAAAGGACTAAGACCTTTAATATAAAATATTTTGCTTACAATACATTGTACTATTTTATAAGGCACTTAAATAACAAATCTTCTATTGTAGTAATATTAATTTCGTGACAAACGAAATAAATTCCTTCTTCCAGAAGGCCCACCAGCGGCCAAGCGGTAAAGACGCTGGTAGTTGGGTCTTTTCGAATCCTGCGAACGGTCTGGCTGCATGGGCGCTTTCGTGGGCTTTCCCATGTATTTTCAGAACATAAATTTAAAGCATTAATATTTTGAAGAATGTATTTAACTTACTACTTTCGGCGATTTCGTGGCTCCTTTGTTTTTCGTTATTTGCTTTACAATTTTTGCTGAACTTCAGTTTTTGTCTCCTACAGCCAAGAGAATTTCATAAAATTTTAATTATTTTACTTTCAGTGTGCTTTTCTGAATTACAACAAATTAATTATTATATAATATGTAATAATTACAGTTACATAACTGTTAATCATTAATTTATCCATTCATTGAAACAATATTTAAACAGAAAAAAATCGGAAAGTTTTCAAATTTTATACTACAACCAAAGGAGCGGTTTTTTTTATTTACGCACACATTTTGGTTTCGACAGGATTTGGGCTAGTGAGCCTTTATTCTAAAAACATTTAAAAGCAGCATACCTTTAGAATTTCCGATAGGCAGTCTCCCGCGCTGGAGATAAAAATGTTTTTCTTCTATGCAGCGTTGCCACTGCTTGCTTCCAAAATATTGAGTTTGCTAATCAAAAATTCATTAAAGATTTACAAAATATGACGTAGGCAATGAAACCAATTCCGGCTTCGGCCCTATTCGAGTGGAGGATTACGTTATTCAAAACATAATGACTCTAGATACCGTCGCTTTTTCGCAGTACGAGGAATGTAATACATTCATGCAGATTCTTCTTTATTTAATTTCTTTAAATATAATACAGATCAACTATATTCGGTGGCAACACATTGAAAACTTAATGGATTTTTATAGTGAACGGACGCAAAATGCTGTTTTAAGACTAATAGCTCTTCTGCATTCATAACTGCCCTTTCGCTAATAATAAAATGTGTCACTAAAATGTATATAATTATGCACTGAATTGTGAACATTGAATTAAAATTTTAAAACATTTTTTGTTACTTTTCAAAAAATGTATTATTAGGAATTTTTTACTTAGGTAGGTAATTTTAGTAAAATTATAAATAAAATTGTTGTAGATTTTTTGTAACATGAAAAATCTAAACAGAAACTACGCCGGAAATAATAAGAACAGAGACAAGTTTGTTTAACATTCAGTAAGTGGGTATCTCGGTAACTTGGCGAGATGTCGCCAAGCTGACAACGGTTTTGGCAACTTATTTTGTCACCCACTTTGGCGAGAAGTCGGTAAAAGTCGCCAAACTTGTCTGCGATTTGGCGAAATTTTGGTTCGGTCTCTGTATCACAGTAATATGTATTAAAATTGAATAAATGTAATTGATTACTATATTAGCTGTAACCGTCTTTCGACCCTCATATTGCCTTCTAGCATTCTCTGTCTGTCTATTTCGAGAAGCAGAAAATACTAGAAAGTCCCAGCAGCCTGTTGAAAAACTATACAAGGCCTGAGAGAGGGCATCTGCTCTCACTCAAATCACCCACATTCAATTTTAGTCGATTAATGTGGCAAAAAATTTATCGTTATTGATCAGAAATCATTATTATTAAATATATGTCATATTATATATATGTCATATATATATGTTATATTATATGTCATCTAAAATTAGGAAATTAGGATGAAATATTTGAGTAATATTATACTGCGTAAGCAGGCTATTCAAGAATTTAATTTAATAAAGTTATGTATGCTTTACAATTTTTTTATTTGGAACTGGAACTAAAGCCGTTAAAAAGATAAGCGACAAATAAGAAAGAATTTTAATTAATGAATTGTTCCTGCTTTTTGTATATTTAGCTATGTGAGAAAATAAATCGTATAAATAAATCAGAAAATAACTGATTCCTAAAAAAGGGATTCTAGCTTTGTGCACGTATAATCTGAACATAAAAATATACGTAATACATATAAAATACGCAAAAAAGTATTCAGCTTATCTTTCTTCGAGTGGCAACAGTCTCGCAAGCTGGAGATGAAAATCTGCTTTATTTCGAAAGTTGTTGCCACCACCATATATACTTTTACGTTTAGAAAACCGAAGCCTTCGCTAACTAACAGATAACAACAATTTAGATGAAATGTTCTCTCCCTTTATATATACAGTATACAGCCAGCCGCCGAGATATTTTAGTACTTCCTGCACCTCAAAATTGCTTTAAGGCAATATGAGGGCTGAATTACGTTAGATTAGATTACGCTGAATTACAGCTAGTATAGTGATCAATTGCATTTATTCAATTACCATACCTATTACGGTGATACATGGACTGGACTAAAATGTGGCCAAATGGTCGTGAAGTCTGTTGACAAATTGGTGACAAAAATTTGTCACCAAAACCATCACCAGCTTGGTGATATCTGGCCAATTTAGCCAGATAACCATTTACTGAATGTTAAATAGACTTGTCCCTGCATTCTTATTTTTCCGGCATATTCCTCTGTCAAGATTTTCATGTTTCAGTACACAGAAAAATGCAACAACTTCACATATAATTGCACTAAAATGATCTATCTATGTACAAAGTTCATAACAAAATTTCAGAGAGATTTCAACTAAGCTTCCAATGTATTTAGTCAAGGGCAATATTTCTTTGTAGTAATATATTTATACTCGTAGTATAAAATCAATCGATGTTTAAAATTGTTTTGAGTCTGAATAAACGGTGCATGCCCTGCTGGAAATTATTTCACGGTTTATTAAACACACTCATGTCCACAAATGAAGGATAATGCAAAATCAGGCAAAGGAAGAGTTGGAAGCAAAACAAATTTGACTTATTTCTAAAGCTTATTTATTAAACAAAAGGTAAAGAGCAAAAAAAGATGCAATATGTTTGATATTATTAAAAAAAATAGCGTTTTTTTCTCCCTGGAGAAATAAAAAAAAACTACTTACGAAAAACCAATATTACATGGTTGGTATGATTGTTAATACATTGTATGTCTCCCAGACGATGGAATACAGTCCGTACAACGCCTAGGCATGCTGAGTATTGAATTATCGATCGGATGTTGGGGATATTACACCAATCAAAAAGCAATGCTCTCCGAAGTTCCGGTAGATATGTAGGAGGAGGTTGACGGGCTGCAACTCGTCGGCCAAGCATGCCCCACACGTGCTCTTCTGGATTCAAGTCCGGTGAGAATGCTGGCCAGTCCATACGGGTCATATCCTCCGATTGAAGGCATTAGCTTACGATGTTTGCACTGTGCTGTAACGTCTACTCACATTACCATCATCTTCGAATTATTGCCAAAGCCTGGACATGACACTCTGGGCAATTCCAAGTTCGTCTGATACTTCCAGTTGGGTAAGCCCACATTCCAGACGGCCGATAATTCTGCCACGTAAAAAATCATCCAAATGCGTCCTTTGTGTTATAACTATTCGGTTATTGCAATGAAATGCTTATAAAGCGCCTGCGAACAATTTACTTCTTTGCCTGTATTTCTTATATATCACTCTCTTACTCTCGTCATTGTGACGTCCCATCTGTGTCATCTGGTTACTTCCTGAAATTTGCATATGATTCTTGAAGATGTGTGTAGTGATTTTACAGGTGATATATTTATTTTAGAGTTCGATTCCGCGTGACTCCGAATTATCCTTAATTTATGGACATGAGTGTACTAGCGGAAATACCCGATGCCAGTTAAGTTAGACTGAGAGTAATGCATCTAACAACAGAGAGAACGATACCGCTGTAATCCTTCTCTAATAACGATGCAAAAATACCATTCATAGTCATACATTTTTCAGTCTGATGCGATTTGGAACCCACATAAAAAATTTCCTTAGAAAAATAACATAATTCTCCCTCATTATATCAGCAACAATGGCATGCAGTTTTCAAATGATTTTCGTCTTTCTAATCAGATAGTCGTAAAAGCTCACGTTCTATCTAATATTTAACCTATATTTAATTTTTGTGGATTAAATGTGGCAAAAAATAGATCACAATCGATCAGAAATCAATAACGCGAACAAACAGACATTCTTTATATGTCTAGATTTTGCAAAACTTACAAATTTTTGATTAACAAGCTCTACGATTTGAAAGCGAGCGGTAGCAAAACGTTTCGAAATTAAGCATTTTTATCTCCAACGCACGAGACTGTTGCCACTCGGAAAAATGAGTGCAAAAATGAGCGCTTTCGGAGTTTTTAATTAATATTTCGGCTGATTAAAGTCTTACGAACATAGGAATGGTCGAAATGGCTTCCCACGAATTTTTGGAATCTGGAACAATGTATTTAATGTTCAGTAATGCTATTTTTATTTCACCGTAAAACTTAGAAATTTTTTATTACCAAATTCTATGATTTGAAAGTCAGCAGTGGCAACAACTTTCGAAATAAAGCAGATTTTCAAACTCCAGCTAGCGAGACTGTTGCCACTCGGAAAAATGAGGCGAAAATGAGCGCTTTCGGAGTTTTTAATTAATATTTCGGCTGATTAAAGTCTTACGAATATGGGAATAGTCGAAATGGCTTCCAACGAATTTTTTGGAATCTGGAATAATGTATTTAATGTTTGGTAATGCTATTTTTATTTCACCGTAAAACTTAGAAATGTTTTATTAACAATCTCTATGATTTGAAAGCGAGCAGTGGCAATAACTTTCCAAATAAAGCATATTTTCATCTCCAGTGTGCGAGACTGTTGCCACTCGGAAAAATGAGGCGAAAATTGCCGTTTTTCCGAGTTTCTAATTAATATCTCTGATTTTAGCTACTTTTTTTTTGAAAAAGGTGGACATCGTCCTTTTTCACGACCCAGAAAAAAATTGTAGAAAGTTTGGTGAGGATAGCTATAGTAGTGACAGAGTTATTACAGGGCAAACCAACAGACCTTTTTTGTTTATATGTATATAGATGTCTACAATTTCATCACAAGACGAAAGCATATTAACGGGAATATAATAGAGTTTTATTTAGTTTTTCTAAAGCTTGCTATTGTCTGTACTAGAGCTGTTTTCAGTTAAAGTAGGTTATTCAATAGTAATCCCAAGCTTGTCATTGTTATATGAATGTAAGCACGAAAATGTATTTTCCATAACGTATTTTAATCTTAGAGATTTTAAAGTTTGATCAAGAGCATTTTGTCTCATTATAAAATAAAACAGATTTTAACAAAGTATAATATTAGGCTGCACTAAATCTCCAGAAGCATTCAAAAGAAGAGCGAGTGAAGGAAAAAATATTCCCTACGGAGGATTGAGTCCTTGTCTCCGCTCCTTAACGTCATGCATTATTCATCATAGGGGAAAATAAGAGGGAAAAAGGATTCCTTCTCATATTTTTTTTTCCTGTGTTTGAAAGAAGATGTGATGTAACTATAACAGAATAATAGGAAGCGAAAAAAGACCAAAAACCCTTTTCAATCATGGTAGTCTAAGAAAATTGCATTAGTTCGGATTAACATCAACCTATTTTAAGAGATTAAGCCTGAACAAAAATAGAAAGCGACGTAATTTATAGTATTATGAGGACTAAGTAGGTGACTTTTCAAGGCATTCATTTCTAGATAGTAAAAATGTAAAATATTGTCGTCCCCCAAAAAAAAAAGAATAAACTTAAATCCTTCTAAAATGAATAATAGATGCTTTAGTTCTTGCGCTCATAATAAACGAGTTGCCGATCTAAATACCTTTAGGAACAGATTAAATAATTTATTAGACAATTTTAAAGAGCCGATTTCAATTTCAGTGGTCTCAATCATATCGATTTCTACTGGACAACCGATAAACCAAAATTTGGTTTCATATGCACTACTGACAATCATTCATTCCTTTGATAATTATATTTCGAAAGTTAATGTTATAAAAAGTGTTAAGTAACTATTTATGTAAATGGACAGATTATCAATAACACACAACCACAAAAATTTTGAAAACATTATAGAATATTTTGAAATATTTTGAGGGACTGTACAAAGTGTTGATAATGACGATTCTTTATTATTGTCCCAAGTCTTTAGATTGCAACTTAAATTCTTTGTTAAAATTTTAACGTGTTTAAGGCCATTTAGATGGTATAATAGTTAGGAGAGTCTACTGCGATACCGAAGAACCCGGGCTGGAATTCCAGAGAACGCATAGATATTTGTAAATGTATAGTATCTTTGCGGCTGGGGGCATTTCTAAATATATGGCAAACTCGAAAGTTCTCTTCTGTGGTTTTGGAATAAGAAAGAGGGGTAGGAAGACCCTCGGATCACCCCGTGGGGGCGTAATGGCAGACTGCACATTCAGTTGAACAATGTTAAACGAAGTACGCACACTGCGCATGCCCAGAAGAGATTTGGCGTAATTTTAAAAGAAAATAAATATGGTATATGATTGATGTTCTGTTATCTGGACGTAAACAGTTCGGGGGGATAAAACTTGTTAGGTATTTATTAAGGTATCCGATTTATGTTCTGATCGTCAATTTTGATTAAATTTTTCAAAATATTTTTATCACTTTATTTTAATGCTTATACATTACGATTCCCAAAACTACTTGTATTTTGTCTGTTCACTGTTAAAAACAGAATAAAGGCTGTTCTTGTTCTACGCCGTGAGCGGGATGTTTGTGTTTAAGAAACCGGACGTTGATGTCAAAAGGTACAGAGACGATTCTAATTAACTTTAAAACTAGAATTATTCATTTGACTACTTTTGTTGATGTTCAGAATAGGATTTTGAATCTTTCTATTTGTTATTAGGTGCTCGGAAGCAAGATTATCTTTGCGATTAAATTTTTAAACTTGGCCACATTTTCTTTTCCTTCTGTTTGTGTTCGCGTTACATTAAATATATTTTTTGAAAAAAGTGACTTTTTTTTTAACTTTTCTGTTACGAAAAAAAAATTATGATTGTAGTAATTTTATGACACATACCACATATATTCTTATGAAATATTGTGATTTAATGAACTGAAAGTTTAGGTTTATGTACATATTGTTACGAAAAATTCGGCGGTTGCGCCTGTATGTAAGCTTTCCGGCATAGCACTACGGTTGCCATAAAATAGTGTATGGTAGGGTTGCCAGATTGGCGACTTTATCGCCCATTTGGCGACCAAATTGGCGATATCCCATGGTCCAATCGGGAAGCTTCTAGAATAACTTCCTGTCGAGATATTTCTCGAAACGTGTCGAACTTACAGAAAAGCTATATAAACCCTTGCGTTTCTGAGAGCAGTTAGTGGCGAAGAGATTGTGAAGTATTGTGAAGTACTGTGAGCGTTGTGATAGCTGCTAAGCTACGCGAGAGTTTTGTGAACGGAAAGCAATCGAGATAGTGCTTTGCCGTGAAGCTATCTTTACAGTATAGCTTGAAAGTGGATTGGTGATTGTTCCACGGTGTTCATTAGAAGTTTAGTGTTGCCGTGGAGCTACCTTTACAGTTACAGCCTGAAGCTGTGTTGCTGATTGTTTCAGCGTATTTATTGTAGATTTTCGACGCTTTTAAAGGTAATTTTGGAACTGTGCTGTAAATAGTGATTCCTGTAAATAAATTGTGCTTTTTATTGTTCTGCATCGTGTTTTCATCGATTACTCTCAAATCCACGAACCCGTATAAACGCAACAATATCTAAAATTCTTTCAGACGATTTTTGTAACTGAAAAAAGAGAAATTTCACGAAGAATAGCTAGTGCACGGATTGAAACAGGTTTATTTAATAGACATTTTATTTGATTACTTCGATTTTAATCCATTTAATTCATTATACCTTAATAAATATAAGTGATAAATATGAAAGTAACATTTTTGTGAATATTTTTGTGGGAACATAGCTAGTGATCCTGAAATTTAACTTATTTGTAACCCAAAATGTGTGAAAAAATCAAAACTTTTGCTTCGATAATATGTTTATCACCTGTTTCTATCATTTGAAGTAGCGTTCTGCTAAATAAAACCAATAGCAGGTTTATTTGTACTATTCTTCAAAACTTCTGTGGTGAACGTAGTTAGGTACACTGCGAAAAAAAAAGTGGGACAGTTCTATATCTCCCGTTCTACTGGGCCGATTGACGAAATTCAAATTGCGTTTTTCATGTCTCGAAAGCGCAGTTTAGGATATATATTTGATTTATTTATAGCTTTGTTCTAATATAGATATCTTGACACAAAATCGGACAATTTTTGGAAATACCATAAAAATATTTTTCCATATTTCGATTCTAAGACTTAAATTACGCCAAACTACCAAATTTTGTAATATTCGCACTAGTAGTTTTTAAAAAAATTGGCTCTAAAAATTTTAGCTCCTCAATGTTAATTCGATTTGGTATGTGTTTTTTAAAATCTCTTTTTTATGAAACTTATTTGACTCAAAATAAATAATATTAGAACAAATAGTATATATAATATACTATTTGTATATTGAAACTATTTGTATTTGAACAAATATTTAGTCAAAATACTTATATTAGAACAAAGCTATATATAAATGTACACAGTTCGAAATTCAGGTTCATTCGAAATAAAATTTGCCCATTTTTTATGATTTATTTTTTTAATTTGCATTTTTGAATAATTTTTTATACGTTTTTCGAAAAACATTTTGAATTATAACGTATAAAAGTTTTGCAGTAGACCTCTTAAAGTAGAAGTATTTCTAAGTATACCTGCAAAACATTAGAGCCTTTTAGTCAAAATTTCCGAAGATATACGTGAATTTATATATTGGCGTGTTTTGAAATTTGGCACATTTGTTGAAAGCGATAATAGCGGAAATGTAGTTTACGCACATTGTTAAAATTATTTGAAAGTAAGAACGATGTGACTTTTTTTCTGTTTATCCACAATGTAAAAAGACAGGAACGGTGTGACTTTTTTTCCGCTCCTGAACGATGGTAGAGATAGGAAAATAGGTTGCCATGTATTAAGAAGTTTGACAAGTGAATTACTCTTGGCGCAAACTGAAAAAAATTCCCTAAGTTAAATTTTTGAATTTCTCCGTAAATTTCGCACTAAATTTTACAAAATTTAATATTTAGGCATAATTTGAGTCGTAGAATCGAAATATGGAAAAATATTGGTATGTTATTTCAGAAAAAGTCCGGTTTTGTGTCAAAATACTTATATTAGAACAAAGTTATATATAAATTTAATATATATCCTAAGTCTCGCTTTCGAGACATGGAAAACGCAATTAGAATTTCGTCAATCGGCCTAGTAGAACGGGGAGATAAAGAACTGTCCCATTTTTTTTTCTTGCGCAGTAAACCTTAAACATTCTAATAGGTTTGGCTTTTGAATGCAAATGGAATTATGCTCTTTTGCAAATAGCTCTTTTGTCTTGCTTCCCATGTATAATAATTATATCGGTCTTGTAGCAAAAATATTCTAATTCTGAAATAATTTCATTTAAAACATTTGCATATCTTTTAAATATATTGTTACGAATTTTGAACACAGCTAGATGATTATAGTGCAATTATATGTGAAATTACTGCATTTTTCTGTAACACGAAATTGTCGAAAAAATATATGTCGGGAAAATAAGAATACAGGGGCAAATGCATTCAACATTGGGTAAATGGCTGTAATTTGGCGAGATATCGTCAAATTGACAAAAGTTTTTGGCGACTTCTTTTGTCGCCATATTGGGCGAGGAATCGTAAAATTTTGATAAATTTGGCAGCCATTTGGCGACATTTTGGTCCGATTCCTCTATCTCCGTATTATGCATTGAAATTGAATATATGTAATTGACTACTATGTTAGCTGTGACCGTTATTTTACCCTCGTATTACTTTTTAGTAATTTCGAGAAGCAGAAAGTGCTAAAAATATCTCTTCGACTGGTTGAAAATTATAAAAGGCCGAAGTAGAGCATCTGCGCTCAGTTCCAAGCTTCTTATCCTTAGACGAACACGAACTAGGAAGCCAATCACGGAGAGCTTGATTCTTTTTGGTACAGTGGTACCCGTCGTGAAGCATGCAACCTACTTAGGAGCTATCATAAATGAGAAACTCACATGGAAACAACATGTTAACAGTGTGAAAGGGAAAGCAATCGCTGCCTTAACTAGTCTTGTACCACTAATCGGCTCTAAATCAAATTTAGAACTTGCCAAGAAAAGGCACATTTATATCGCAATCATTAGACCAATCCTGACTTATGCCTCTTCAGCTTAGGCCACCTATACTAGGAAAGATATAGAAAAATTACAAATACTGAAAAACAAGGCCTTGCGACTTATTACGAACGCTCATTTCTACGTCAAGAATGAAACTCTGCATAAGGAGCTCAGGATTGAATACCTGGATGAATATTTACACAGACTAAATAGAAATTTCTTTAAAAAGGCACTAAGATGCGAATACTTAAATAAATTCTCAGTTTTTGACTACGTAGCCCTTGAAGAAGACTACAACTTAAGACCTCTTGCGGCACATTTGACTAGGGACCTAAACTTCCCGACATAATAATTGAACTTTGCAGTTATTGCTGCAGTGTATATATGTAAATATTAACTTCATCTATTACTGTATGTTCTTAAATTTATTGAATTTGCTGTGTTTCATGTACTCTTATTTGTTATTCGTTATTATTGTTTATGTATTCCTTATATTTTGATTTATTGTATTTTGCTATGTACTCATAGCACTTGCTCATGAATTATGACTTGTTAGGATATCCTCTCCATCGTTGGTCTTGGTTCCTTGCATTGCGGTGTCTGGCACCCCTGTTCTTTTCTCTACTCTCATCTTTCTTCTCTCTTGCTTACTTGTCAGGAAAAATACATTAGGAGCACTTTGTTGCAAACTTCAGTGAGCCGGATACACCGCATCTTATGTGGTATCCCGGAGATAGATTTCCAGACTAGACTAGACTAGACTGCGCTCAGTCCCTTAGTTTGTTGCTTTTGCGAGTTGTAGTTCCGCGTGAACTGAGAAAAAATCCCAGGTAGCATTCTCTTTAGGTGCGCTTTACATTACGTTGTGCTTAACACTCTTAGTGGTTTTGGCCTTCATGACACTGTGAACACCCGTACCAGTATTGCAGAGGAAAATTCCAGAGCTTTCACGTGTTTCTGTTGATAAAATAAATTTTATTAACGTATCAGCAGACTTGTGTGCATTCAGTCTATTCCGAACCCATACCGCAAGCAACAATTTTCTATTCAAAAGATTTTTAAGCTGGTTAAGCTGATTTATAAGCTGGTTAAGACATGACACTGTTTTTCGTTTCATTTTCGTAAAGCATGATGTCTTTACTTTTACTTTAAATCAATAGAATCATGTTTCGGAAATCATTCAGACATCTAATATATACATTATAGATTAAAATATATACAAAAAATGAATGTACTTCTTTTACACATTGTGAAATTACTTCGGGAAGTGCACAGAATGCATACATTTTCATTCATAAAGGAAGACTCTACTACAATGATTCTAAACTAAGCATATAACAGAGATATGTCTGATTTAAAATTAATCAAATACGACGATTATTGTGGCAAATATTTATGAACACATGATTAGAGATTTATGATACAGATTTTAGAGATTTGTGATTTATATAATAAGAGTATTCGATATCCCCAGTAAGTGTGCACTTGCTTTGAATGGTGATTGGTTATTATCGCTCAGTCAGACAGTTCTGAAGATATCCCGTTAATTTCTCAAAGGGTGCGAAAATTCCAGAAATTTGCATAAAATTCCACGCTTCAGCAGATCCTTCAACACTAACCCAGAGAGCTATTCCATTGCTATCAATTCTGATGATTAGAATATTGGGAAAATCTGTATTGAGTCTAAATCCTATGCTCCAATTTAAACTGATCGATCATTCTACAAGAGGACTAATTACGCCTGAATTCCTATTGGGTGAGGAACAACGCTTTGCTAGATTTCAATTGGCTAATTTAAATCAACCGAATGGTTGCTCGAGCATTGGAATTAAAGACTTTAATTGAAAATCGAAAAGAATGTTGTTCTACCTAAATGGTATCAAGCGCTGAGTGGATAGGAGATATGTTATGCTTTCATTTTCTGGGTTTTTAAAAGAGATATTTCCTTAAAGTGATACGTATATCGCTGTATAAATAATTAAATATCTAGGTGATAGAATAAGAACATTAAAAACACTGTTTAAGGGACTGGATAAATACCGTGTTTTTAATTGCAATCTACCTACAAAATATTATAAGAAAATATTTCTGTATGTCTTTCACCGTTTACAGCACAAATAAATGACAATTTATTTGGGCTTACAATGTAATATCAATTAATAAGACATCTTATTATACATCTTATTACATCTTATTCTTTTAATTAATGTACTTAACTCTAGAAAATATAGATTTAAAGGGATAACGGAAAACAAAGATAATTAAATTGTAATTGGTGTTTGAAGAACTGTAAGTTATTTATTTTGTTCGGTTTTATTAAATTTTAAATTTTGTAGCAGTAAATAGCAGCACTTAGTACAACGTTGTTAACCTTTTGAATAGAAAGAGAATTAGGATTAGGAACTATCCGTAAGGAGAAAGTTAAATTATTGCTTAATGTGATTTATGAAAAAAGTGGTGAGACATATCACTTGTTCGTTGCTTTCCTTTCTGCAAATTAGTGACGACTTCTGCAATTTGGTGACCATATAGGTGACGACTTAGATCAAGTCCGCCCCAATTTTGATGGAGAGCAGCACTCCGGAAGGCGTCTGATGGTCTCTCATCCCTCTTCTCCTACCTCCAACCTTTCGAGAGGACTTTAGGCCAGACATATATTTACAGTACTCCATTCTGCAAAGGCACTGTACATTTACAAACATCCATGCTTTCTCCGAGAGTCGAAGCCGAGCCCTTTCGGTACCGCAGTAGGCTTCTCAAACTACTATACCATCTGGGCGGCATCTCAAATATACGGCCCCCCCAGCGGTACAGTCGCTGAACACTGGTAGTTCGGTCCGAGTTTCGAATCTCATCGAAAGGGCTGGCCTGCATGTTTTTCCCTGTGTGCGTATTATATACGAACCAGTTTCCTTTCGAAATGTCCTCCACAAAGGCATTCCTTGTTCTAGGCAGGTAACGCTTGTCTGCTTTGCCGTAATCAAATAAACCAAACCTCACATAGTATATTAGTCAAACGCTGCTGTTTTAAATAATAGCAATTCAGAAATTAATAAATTTCAATCTGAAAGATTATTTTACAATTAGTACTAAATTACAAACTAAATTTGCAAACATTTGTCCATCTTTTCATGCTGGAAAACGTATAAGTTGCTTAAAAAGCTTAAGTTAAAATAAAATTTGTTCAAGCTTCGCCTTCAAAATTATAATCGGGGCTATCTCTAAATAAATGTTAAATAGCGATCAATTTCACGTTTCCCAAGCTGACTGGTTTTATGTCTGAACAAGATAAAAAATACGGCCACCGCTAGGAAATCGACAGAATCAGTTGCCAATGGAAGGTAACTAAATATTCATAATTGTGTTTTCAGAGATCATTTATGTTCTCTTAGAGGGAAAGAAACGCAAAAAGAATAAAATATTAATATGAAAATAGCTGATTAATTTAAAATTTGCACCAGATTACATATTTCCCCAATACCATTGCTTATAATTATTAAAAAATTAATTTTTCGGTTGTAAACAGTTTATCTATTTATCTGTCAGTTCTTCAGTATATTCTGTACTCTTGCCTAGCTGGTAAAATAATGTTCGAGAATGTACTGTGTGTTTTTCGGTATATTGGAAGCATTTTAAAGGTTGTCAGAACTGAATGTTCGGTGCATATTCTTGGCAAACATCTTCGTGATACACTTTACACGATCCTGATCTTGAACAGGGAGCTGAATGCAGCTATGTTCGGTAGTAGGATACTGTGATTAAGTGGTAGAAGAACTCCACTTGAAAGGGATTTAAAATCCTCTTTTATTAAACCACAATTATTTACAGCCACTTCCCAACTGGGGAGGGATACAGAAAATAAAGACTGCACTTGGGTATAAAATGAACAATCAAATTAATTGAAACTAAGGCTAAATAGAAATTAAGTAGTGGTTGCTCACAGAGCTATAACGCGAGGTTGGCCTCTAAACTAAATGGTGCGTAGCAAGATTTAACTAATACTGACGTTCTTAGAATTTCTTCAATGAGTGATAACGTAACAGCGCTACGGCTTAGAATTTAAATACCAGCTGGTCAGGCGAACGTCGAATAGAGTAACCGTGGTCTGAGACTAAAAGCTCTCTCACACTAAGAGGTCCCTACCTCTCGCTTAAATATAACTTGGCTCCACTTCAAATTAGCATAAAGCTGAAACGCGCGCTTATTCTAACGGGAAGTTGAAATGAGAAGAGAGAAAAAGTTAAATTAAAATAAAACTTTGTTAGTTTAACTAAAACCTTACAAGGTAAATTTATTGAATATAATAAACAATTACAGCTGAAAGCGAAAGAAAATATCCATCGCCAGAAGAACTGAAAATTACGTTTTCCCATATTCGTATGATATTTTCAGCACTAATTCATCAAAATGTATGCCATTAAAAAGTAGCCCTCGAGAATGTATAACAAATCTTTCTCTGAAAGTTAAAATCTCAACTATGTGTTACTGATACATTTTTTTAAAGAAACTGGGCCCCACTAGCGGCCGAGCGGTAAAGCCCTTGAACACTAGTAGTTCAGTTCGCGGTTCAAATCCCGCGAACGGGCTGACTGCCTGGGAGGTCTTTGTGGTTTTCCCTATGTGAAATGTCTATACGAACCTGTATCCTTTAGAAAGTCCTTCACGAAGGTATCCCTCTCCTTAGGCAGATATCCCTCGAGATTTTGCCGTAATTAAATAAATCAAACCCAAACCTTAAACAAGTTGGTGGAATTAAACGTAGTGATAAAGCGAAAAAAGAGATACAGGTTTCTTTTTGCTGTATAACTTTTGTTAGAGCTTGTAATTTTGTAACGATTTGGACTATATTGCTGTGAGATCACGTTTATTATTACGTAATCGTTTCTATTAATTCAGCGTTTGTTGGATTTGAAATGCAATTAGGATCCTATAATGAAATTACTAGGCGTAGACAAAGAGCGCAAAAGGATTTTTTAAATTCACATAAAAGTGGTATTTTAAGAAAAATTGGTACCCCTAAATTAATGAAACAACCGATTTTCAATTTTTAGTTAAAAAAATAACCTTAATACACTTAAAAAATACCTACCCTTAACAGCTACAAAATACCTTAATATCTTTAATATACTGAAAAGAAAGTTTGAAACGATCTAACAGTGATAAACAGTATGAAAAGGTTCTTAAAAATTTTGGCAGTCCTTTAAATGTCACCCCCCCTTGTAAAGATTTTAAAATCTTGCTAACCTCTCTTATTTTCCATTTCCAGGCAGAATAAGCGCGAGTAGATATGTTTATGCAAATGAGGTTGCGAACTGTGTAAGTATTTAAGAGCCGCCCAAACGGTATAGTGGTTACCGTCTCTGACTGCCGTGCCGAAGGGCTCGGGTTCGAATCGCGGAGAAGGCATGGATGTTTGTAAATGTATAGCGTCGGTGCGGCATGGCGGCACTTTAAATATGCGGCGAGGCGAAAGTCCTCTTATGCAGTTTGGTGGAAGGGAAGAGAGGTGGGAGACCCTCGGACCCGATTCTTCGAGTCGGTTCCGAGGTCCGAGTTCAGAGAATTTGGGGGGGGAGTGCTCTCTATCGAAATTGAGGCGGAACTGAGCCAAATCACACTGTCACCTGTTAGGTGCTCAAGGCTGCTGCCAACGACAAGCGTAATCTTGCGCTCCTTGAGACGAGAATTCTTGTGGGCTTGGGCTGACTTTGTCAGACAAGTGAGCATGAGTAACAACAACAACAACAGTATTTAAGACATGGCTTTTAGCCAGAAGACAGACGATTTCGAGGGGAAGCCTTCGCTTGCGAAGGACGTATGAGAGCGAGCTCCACCATTTCCGAACGACGATTTCACGCTTCGATGAGCACGGCCACGTGCATTCACAGAGTACGATTCTCGGGTCTGTCAATTGCCATATTGCCATATTGCTTATCCATCGACTGAAATTGCCATAACGCCTGATTGCTTACTATCTACGGTTAGTATTTAATTAATTATTTAGCGTATATTTTTACTTTTTCTCGCGGATTGCTACTCACATAGTTACTCCCAAGCTTTCATTGTTACGTGAAGGAGCCTTGTGAGTTTTCCGCCCGCTCATCTGTCTGCCGGGACGCCGTCGTGCGGGCCCGGTTCCAGGGAGCGGGTTTTGCGATTTTTTTGGGCGCTGCGCTCTTTTGGATTTTGGACTTTTCGATCATGGACAGGATTAGGGTTGTTTTTGAGCAGCTCATTGAGGATTTGGAACATGAGCGTTGCGATGCTGGCGCGCTTACTTACAGACAAGAAAAGGATTATCAATTTTATGTGCAAATGCTTACATGTATCAACGCATATTTAACTGATGCAGAAAGTAGTGTAAGTAAGGATTCTAAAATTACTAAAAATGATAGTAAAGACAAAATTAAACATCAAAGCGACAATGAACGTTCGCGTAGTCCTATAACACTTGACGATAGTGAACGCACATGCACAGATGATGAAATAACATTAGACCAGGACACTAGTTCTGATGAGGAAGTAATTAATAAAAAGAGAGGAGACCAAACGGTACGAAGCCGGCTGGCTAAGCCCCCGGCTAAAACGCAAAAACAGGATAATGATATTGATAAGGTAGCAAATGACTTTCCTCCCTTACCTAAAAGGAAGGAACAAATAAATAACGAAAAAAGTACTGATACTGAGGGGAAAAATAGAGCCAACATCGAGGTTCAAAATAATAAAATAAAACATTCGTCTCAGGTTATTGTGCACGCACAAAATCAGTCAACCACGGCTGAAATTAATGATAATGAAACGATCCAAATGGACGCTACCTTGCCAGACAATAATTCAGCTGATAGCCATAATACAGCTACAAAACAAGACAATAATGAAATTACTGATACGGACTTTGTCCGCTCACAAAAGATACCACCTATCACGATTAAGGTTAATAACCTAACTTGGAAAAACATACGTAAGACTTTTATTGAAAGAAATATTGATGTACTAAGTCGTAATACCCCAAAAGGTATTAAAATTTTTGCTAAGAACCCAGACGATTATCGAGTTTGTGTAAGACTACTTAGGGCTGCTAATATTGAGCACCATTCCTTTATTTTACCCCAAGATAGGGATCTTAAAGTGGTTATTCGGGGTTTATTACACGACTCTGACATAAATGAAATTACAGAGGAACTCACTGCAAAAAATTTCACTGTCAGCTCATTGAAACAGATGACAAGAAGAAGAAACGGTGAGATTATTAATCTCCCGCTTTTTCTTCTTTCACTTCCGAGAAACAATTTTTCTAAAGAGATTCATGGGGTTACTAATCTATGTGGATTAGGTGTCAAGATCGAAGACTACAAGGGTAGGGTGGGCCCCCTGCAATGTTATCGTTGCCAGGGGTTCCACCATACCCAAGCTGGTTGTTTTTACACACCCAAGTGTGTTAGATGTGCAGAGGAGCAATTCTCTTTTGAGTGCCCTAATAAAGATCATGAAAAACCCCCCAAGTGTGCGAATTGCCTCAAGGATCACACCTCAAACTTTCGAGGTTGCGAGAAATTTCCCAAGAAAAGGCAGGATAAAATTAAGACATACCCCAGTAGGGTAGTAGAAAACAAAAGTTTTGCCCAAGCACTTTCCACTGGGCTATACTCAGAATCCATAAACGAAGCCAAAAAGGTCTTTGCAGACCTGGCTGAGCTAGTGAATGTAATCAAAAGTTCTGGGTTCTTATTATCTCAACAAATACAACAAGCCAAAGGCATAATTGACGCAACCACACAATCTGGGGACCATAATGGCCAAACTTCCCTTAAATAGAGCACCAACCAGAACAGTTTTTTGGAATGCGCACAGCATTCTCTCTAAAACTTTGGAATTCCATAATTTCCTCATTTCGCATGAGGTAGATATTGCGCTTGTTTCGGAGACACACGCGTCCCCATGTAAAAATATTAACATTAGTAACTATCGTACGTATAGGTGCGATCGCTTGAGTCACAGAGGTGGGGGAGTTGCGATTTATGTTCGCAACTCGCTTCAATCTTGCCTAATTGCAGAAGATCGAAACGATGGTCATGAGCTAGTCACAGTCTCGGTGCTTGTGCCACATTTGGGCACAATCTACTTCAGTGCTATTTACAATCCACCACACGTTCATTTCACTCAAGATGTGCTTAAAAATATTTGTGTGGACAATCAACAATTTATCTTGGCAGGAGATTTCAACGCGAAAAACAAAGAATGGGGTAGTAGACAGACAAATAGGAATGGAAAAGAACTCTACGATTTTATTAATAATTACCCCTATGCTCTTGAAGTACCCGAGGAATACACTTACAGGCCGAACGACCCGCGTAAAGCGGAGATTTTGGATTTGCTAATTACGAACACTTCTTTCCCTATCACTATGAAAGTATGTCACGAGCTCACTTCGGATCACCTACCGGTGTTAGTTAGCCTAGGGGCCACAAGAAATAATAATAATACTGATAAAATTAAGCTAACAGATTGGAATCTTTATAAGGATATATTACAAATAAATCCCCCGATCATAGCCTCTCTGAAAAACAGTAAAGATATTGATGCGGCAATAGATTCTTTTGCCAAAGGCATCAACGCAGCCATCAATAACGCTTCTAAGCAAGTTAATAAAAATCATTTTGAAAACTTTCTGCCTAAAAGCATCAGGGACTTAATTGTTGAACGTAACAAATTACGAAAGAGATGGCATCTTACATGGAGCCCGCAGGTCAAAAAAGAGTGGAATAAAATGAACAGAGAAATAAAGAAAAAGATTCAAGAACATAAAAATAGTTATTGGGAGGAGAAGCTGCTGAATTTGAACCCCACTGATGGCTCCATCTGGAAATTTGTCAAATGCCTTAAGAGAAAGCACTGTAGCAATAAACCCATTATAACGGATAATAACATAGCCGTTACTAATGCTGAGAAGGCGCATATACTCGCAGATTACCTGGAACGGCAATTCATGCCTAACAGGGAGCCCAGAGATATTGATCATGTTTATGATATATGCTATTACATCAAAGATTGGCTAAACGCCCCTACCGCACGAAATCTGGTCAAATTCACCTCCCCGGCAGAAGTGAAAGATATTATAAAGAGGCTCAAAAACCGAAAAGCGCCGGGATATGACACAATTAGCAACATCGCTATCAAGAGTATGCCCGACAACTGTGTCACTAGATTTACGAATATTCTAAATGCTTGTCTCTACATTAGCTATTTTCCCGCGGCCTGGAAGCATGCCAAGATTATACTGATACCGAAACCCGGCAAAGACACCACGAAACCTGAGGGGTATAGACCCATCAGCCTACTCGCCGGATTTGGCAAGATATTTGAGAAAATAATTTTACACAGACTCAGGCCTTATCTAAGAGTTCTACCTCCGGAGCAATTCGGATTCCGCAGCCAGTTATCCACGACCAAGCAACTCGTCAGACTTGCAGAGTTCTGCGGGGATGCCCTGCATAAAAAGCAGAATGTCGCCCTCCTCATGCTGGACGTGGCGAAAGCCTTCGACCGCGTCTGGCATGAGGGGCTTATTTACAAATTAATTCAGCATCAGCTTGACAGAGAATTAATACTGCTAATCATCTCTTTCATTTCAAATAGAACCTTTTCGGTCACAATTGGACAAGACTCCTCAAGCACCAAATGCATAAATGCCGGGGTCCCGCAGGGATCCATTTTGGGCCCAATTCTTTATCTGCTATTTGTTGCAGATTTTCCCAGTGATAATCTTGATAATAACTATTTCCTCGGATGCTACGCGGACGACACGGCTCTTGCCGTCAAGTCCGCTAGTGCAAAACATGCAATTATGAAACTGCAACTGCAAATACCGGCAATTGAGGACTGGTGTAGACGCTGGAGGATCTCCATAAATGCTCAAAAATCAAACTTGTTACTTATCCGTCGTAAGCACAGGAAAACTCCAGTTAATAGCAAGATTATTCTTTTCGGACAAGAAGTCCCGCAAGTCAGCAAAGCCACCTATTTAGGTGTCACTTTAAATGAACAGCTCAAATGGACGGACCATGTAAATAGAGTTAGGGGAAAAGCCTTTGCGGCTTTCAATAGTTTAAAACCATTATTAGGAAAATTTTCCACATTAGATTTAAGAAGGAAAAGGCTTGTTTATCTCACGACGATACGGCCCATTATCTCTTATGCGTCGCCGGCATGGTCCACGATGTCAGAAAAAGACGTTAATAAATTACAAATAATTCAAAACAAGGTACTAAGAGCTATGACAAATGCAAATATGTATGTGTCCAACGTAACTCTACATCATGATCTCCAACTTCCAAGTATTAAGGAACACCTACACAAGCAAAACCGGCAATTTTATAATAAAGCACTGCATTGCGACCATTTAAGCACCTTTGACTTATTTAGCTACTTCATTCTCTCTGAGGATAACGACTTAAGACCATTCGCAGCTCACCTCACCCGTGACTCAAACTTTCCTACTTAATTGATGTAGGTTTTATTTTGCATTACTTACAGTTTATTTTTTAAGATTTCGTATTTGTATTATTATATTACATACATATTCTAATAAATTGCATTCATATTGTATTTATATTTGTCGTAAGTATCTCTTCACATTTACACTTACACCACTCGCCTGTCCATGATCGGTTCTGCTTTGATTGCCTTGATGCTGGCACCCCTGTTTTCACCTTGATTCCTCCGTTTCCTATCTGCAGATAGCTTTACTGTGATGCGCCCTTGTGGCTATTTTTGAAAGAGCCAGACACACGGCCTTTGGCTGTATTCTGGCCATACGTCGACAGTCAGTCAGTCAGTCAGAAGACAGACAGAGAGAGAAAGCGAATTCTCACTGCTTTCCCACGCGCGTGCTTGTCACGTCTGCCTTTAAGACAACTCGTTGACGTTTGAAGACGTATTGTAGTTTCCTTTCATGCCGCTCACTACATACGTAGTGTTAAAAGGCCAGTCTTCCAGTTACTGCTCTTTGTAAAGCATCTAAGTTTTGTTCTTATTTAGTTTAGTTAGTTTATTGCTTATTTTGAACGTTTTAGGCCATAAGTGCTGGTCTCTGAATCTCGAAATGCGGGAACGGCTGTACGCTGTGAAAAATAAAGGGCAAATTTAACCCTTCTTATCTTTGATGTATCTTCTACACACTCAAGAACATAGTCTTGAATAAGCCCCCTGTTCCTACTCAGGACTCCAGTTAGGTTTTCAAAGGCAATTAGAAGGAATATTAGTCCTGACACTCTTAGTATTTCTTATTTTGTTACTTCTTACCTGTTTCAATAAAATATTGAAAATCATTGTAAAAAAGAGGAATGTAATTCAGCTCAGAAAATATTTCTTTCTGTGTTATCAGCAAATTTTCTTATGCGTCTTCAAAAATTTAAATTATTTGAAATAAGACACGAACAAGAAAAAGTGGCGAAATAAAAGTGATCAAGACCCTGGCTGTAGCATTATTGAAAATCATGTTGAAAAAACATTAAACTCGCTATTTAAATAAAGTAATCCTAAATTAAATTTAAAATGCAATTTATATACTAGATCAAATGGCTAAAGGAAAAGAAGTCATGCATACTGCTGAACGGTTTTTAATAAAATGCTGTATGTCTTTAAATTTAAAATTCTGCTTTTTGAAAAAATGAGTGAAGCGACAAATTAATAATATTAAAACTGATTATAAGTGGTTTAGAAAATATATTATAATTAATTCATATATTAAAATTATTGCGAACGGGTTTTACAGAAGAAAAACACCCTTAGAAAAATTCTAATTGCATTTAATGATTTTTCTTGCAGTATTTCTGGCTAGACAGGGTAAAAATAAAAGCACGTAATTTATATTTATATTAACCAATTGAATAGCACTAGGTTTTATTTTAGATATATATTTATTGAAATTCAATACTAAATGCTTAATAATAATTTGAAATGATTTAATAACCATTTAGTCAGTTTACATTCTTTAAACTGCATTTTCTCAACTTGAATTTTTAGATAAATTCTTTTGCTTGAAGTCTTCAAAAACTTATACAGATATGGACTAAATTATTAATTATTTTTGTTGCTTTTTAAAAATTATATACTTAATGGAACCAAAGATGTGTTTTGCGAAGTACTGAAAAGAAATTTATTGGAAGTGAATGTGTTTGCGATAATATTTTATTCAAAATTTTCACATAAAAATGTGCTTTTTTCTCTTAGATTTTGCAATTAATGAATAGGTTTCTATCTTTAAAAGCATTCTTATTAAGCTAAAAGAAGATCTTATTAAGAATATTCTAATAAACTAGATAAAACTTTTGGGAGGGAACATTCAAACTTTTATGAGAAGAAAAACATTTTAATTGTTAAATTTTTCTTCAGAAAATTTTAATTACAAAAAATTA
The DNA here is from genome assembly GCA_000611955.2 of Stegodyphus mimosarum. NCBI lineage: Eukaryota > Metazoa > Arthropoda > Arachnida > Araneae > Eresidae > Stegodyphus > Stegodyphus mimosarum. The sequence goes on from KK122000.1 coordinate 257,885, forward strand.
CGGACAAAAAAATGCTTTTTTATTTAAAATCATTTTGTCTAACAAACCTATTTAATAACATTCATAAAAATAGATGAAGGTTCTTAAATAAAAAAATCATTCAAAAGTTATAGAGCTTCATTAATAAGATAACATCTGGTCTTATCTCCATATATTTCGATTCTCCGTTTCCAGTTCTCAAGGCCCACCAGTGGCGGAGCGGTAAAGTCGCTGAACACTGGTATTTCGGTCCGGGGCTCGAATCGTGGTGAACGGGTTCGTTGCATGGGAGTTTTCATGGTTTTTCCCATGTGCAACGTGTATCCCATCGAGTTTCCTTTAGAAAGTCCTCCACGAAGTCATCCATCCTCTTAGACAGATGACCCTCGAGTTCTTTGTCATAATAAACCGAACCCAGCCATACAGTTCTTAAGGATGTTTTATTTATTTTTTTTTTACGAAAAATGTGTGATTGTACACTTCAAGCTGCTGTGTTTACTAAATAAATATAGCCCTTTTTATTTATCTTAAAACCATTCATCATTGATTTTATCATTTAGAGTTCTTAGTCTTGTATAATTACTAATTATTTATATAACTACATCAAATGCAACACACACGCATCTTTAGTTACAAAAATGAACAAACATTACGTGAAGAATAAATTTTAATATTGTGCTTACTACAATAGATATAAAATAATTCTCATGTTTGAATTTACAATAAAAAAATATGTATATGTAATGTCAACCATACCAGTATATAAGAACGTGTTATTCATCTTCTAGCGTAAAAAATTATATTAACTTACAATTAATTACATTACCTAGGCCCATAAAACATTTTCGGAAGTGTTTTACGGGCCCGTAAGTAATGTTATTGAAAAGGTCCACTTGCAGCGGTTCGCATTCAGACTTGTTCGGGTGCTTTTAAAAGCGCGTTCGTGAACCAGATGTAAATAACATTATTTGAAAATTTTTGCTTAGCTGTTTCTTCCTAATAATGAACGTGTTTTCCAGTCGTCCGTTCAAACGATTACTGTACTGAATTTTCACGATTACCTGTTTACCTGTGAAAGGCTGAATTTTTTCACAACGGGCAGTCAGATAGAAACAAATCTAAATTTAGTGCACAACTGGCTTTTGAAAAGTGGTTTTGAGCTAATCCATGTTCTGAACTATGGAATTGTGAAAACAAAATGAGAGAATGTTTGTATATTTTTATGTTAATTAACCAAGTTACCCTAATATTTTGCCCTTCGTATAACTTCTACTTTTGTCCACTTCCACCAGGATGTAAATAAGTTAATGTATGTAAGCGCCAAGTTTTTGGGTTTGACCATTTTGTGCTAGTTCACTACAGACGTAATCACTTTTCAAATTGTTGCCACCAAATATAAGGGCTAACAGACTTAATAAATTTCTAAAACTAAAAACCATAATTACTTTTGAAATTGTTGCTACCAAATGTAAGAGCCCTGCATTATATTTAAAGAAATTAAATAACAAAAATTATGTATGAATGTACGGATGTTTGTCACATTCTGAAAGCACAGCGGTATCTAGAGACATCCAGTTTTGAATAACGTAGTCCTCCAATCGAATATGGGCACTGGGATACCGAAATTTGGAAATTGTTTTATTATCAGCTTCATATTTTACAAAACTTTAACAAATTTTTGATTAACAAACTCAACGATTTCAAAGCTTTGCACTAACTTTAACATCGCGTGCATCTTCAAGCACGGATATTTTATGCGCGATGTTTCTTTGCATTTCTTTTGAGTACTTTATTGGTAGCGTAGCAACGCAAAAACGTTACAATGCCAATCTGTATTTTGAGTCGAGTGACTTTGAATGTCCGTATCACTTTCAAATCCCGTTTTGAATCCCCCGCGATAAACGTGCTCGGGCATAATATAAAATCTGAAAGCTTTCAGTTTTTTTAATCCACTTGTTTTGTTTATTTCGTTCTTATAATAATAGGATTCGAAGTCTTAATCTGAGATAAAAGTTTAATTGGAATATTTATGCATTACAATGCAAAACCATTTGGAAGAAAAATATTATTTATCAAATCCTTAGTATGAAATTAAGGAAATATATTAAAAGAAAAATGTTACTTTATAAAATGTCGTGATATTATTTATGCTTGCGAAGTGCGCCTGGAAATTATTTATTCTGTTGCGTGCGATTTCGTAAGGATGGAAAACTTCTGCTTGATGAAGTAACCAAACAGAAGCTGGACTGGAACACGAGGTAGTAATAGTTACCTGCATGTAGTATAGAACATAAAGCCACAATCCACATGACTGTAAGACAGGTGGAAGTGTGTTAACATAAATTTGTATGTTCATGTCAAACGTTTTTGCGCATCACGTAAGTGAGTTGAAAAATGCGTTTTGAAATATAACAGATTTTTCTTCCAGAAAAACTGGACGAAAGTCATGGACTTCCAGTTAACACTCTTTTAAAGATATAGTAGCTTTGTAAAAGGTTTGGCTTCTACGGAATTTTAAAATTATTTTCCAAGGTCGTTAAAACCTACATTCTCAACTTATTTAAGTGCTAGGTGCGATCGAGTGTAGGATTTATGTTACCGAACTCAGTTGTCTTATTATTTTGCTTTTATAGTACGGTTTCTAATTCCTTGCGCTCCCACCAGGATGGCAATTAATCGATGTATGTAAGCAATGATTTCTTGAGCTGGAGAAGCAAATTCTCTGGCAGATAGCTGCCTGGTCTGTTTGTGTTACTTCCTTGTGACTGAACTGCTCATTGGCTGCAGCTTCCGTTGTAGAGCCACGGACCTCTCGAATACGCGCCGAGCTTGCTGACCACTACACTACGAAGGCATGCTAAGAAAGCTGGAGTATACCTTATATACTCACCCTTTTAAAGGGAGACTGGGGGTTAGGGGACCCAATCGCCAAATCCTGGCGATTATCATCCACCACCGCTTAGTTCGGCGCCACTGTAGAGACATTAGGTTATTTTTAAGGAAGCGGTAGAAATGAAAAATGAGCAATATCCTCGCTGGTACTCGAATCCCGGACCTCTTGAATACGGGCCGAGCGAGCTGACCGCTACACTACGAAGGCATGCTAAGAAGGCGGAAGAAATACCTTATACGATAACCACCATGCCCTAGTGAAGTATTTGGAAGCGAAACCAAACCTTGGTCATATTCAAATTGATTTAAAGAATGTTTGTTCTGAATTTCCTCAAGAAGCGGAGATCGCGTTATGCTATATTATTAACTTTTGTGTAATCGGCTTGCGGACGAGGAAAATAAAGCTTTTATTTCAAATGAGTTTTTACTTTGTACTGGAATGTAAGACAGAACAATAAATTGCTTGTCTACTTTTGCGGTTTTAGGAGATCAGCACGCCCTACATTCTCTTGTAATATTTTTTTTGAATGTCATAGTTTAGAATCTAATCTCATGATTATGGGAAACCGAAATATATTTCTTGCAAAATTATATGGCTTGGTCACTAATTCAACTCATAATACTTAAGCTGATGTCGGGCCTTGGTTTCGACATAATATTTGGTTGAAACGCTACCAAATATTATGTTGTTGTTTAGCTGTTTTAATTATTTTGTTAACGTCTACAATTTTATATTTTTATGATTATTACAACCTCATATGTAAGACATTTATTAACAAATAACACATTTTAAATCAAAATTGGACAATTTTATGAAGGATTACTGCCATCTCCCTTGCATACTGCCGCGAATTAAGTGGTAGCATGTCCGGTTGGAATTCGAAAGATCCGTGGTTCGAACCTCACCGAAAATGGAACATATTTTCCAGCTCCCTACATCAAATAACCTAGTATCTCTGTATCTTTAAAAGACCTAATCTCATAAAAGTATATAAAATGCAATATATTTCGATTTCGTCAAATTCGATGCTACGGTGAGTAAATGTTTTCCTATCATTATATTCTAACAGAAAACGAAACTTTCAGCATTTCTGTCAACCAAGCTACTTCATCCCAATGTGAAAGATAGAATAAAGAGAAGATCTTATGAAAGAGAAAACAAACACAGCAAAGCGAGAAAAACGAACAGTCGAATGAATAAAAGACACTGCGTATAAATAAAATTTCCGAAAGTTCTCAGATATATTTTTTTGGAAAGATCAGTAGCTAAGCTCAAATGCATACTCGGTGTTAAAACTTGATCTTTAGCCTTTGAAATCCAGACTTCCTATCTGGAACTTCCTTGTTTTGCTTATTGATTTTAACAGGTCCTTGCATTAAACTATATGTGTTTATGCTAGAAATGCATTATTGAAAGACTAAAATACCTCTAGGATTCAGTATTGAATTCAGAAGGAATTTTTATCGACTGCTAAATAAATTTAGGTATGCAGTTAAAGTGAAGAAAGGTTTTGCACTTTGTTTTTTGTTGAACTCAATATAGACAGCATGTGTTTTTATAATTTGGTAGACTATTATTCTTTTCGAATGACATGAGATTTCTAAAATATTTCCATGACTTTAGATGCTGTTAAAATTTTTAAAACAAATTTTGAAATTTGTTTTCTACTGAACACAAAGTAAACGGCATGTTTTTATAATTTGGTAGAATGTTATTCTTATCGAAAGACATAAGATTTGTTCTAAAATATTTCAATGATATTATAGATGCTGTTAAAATAAAAAATAAAAATATTTTGCTCTTTGTTTTCTACTGAATGCAAAATAGACGACGTGTTTTTTTAATCTAGTACAGTATTATTGTTATCGAATGACATGAGATTTGTTCTGAAATATTTCAATGACTTCTAAATTATTTCAATGACAGATGCTGTTAAAATAAAAAAAAAAGATTTTGAAATTTGTTGTCTACTGAACGCAAAATAGACATCATGTTTTTTTATAATTTGGTAGAATATTATTATTATCGAATAACACGAGATTTGTTCTAAAATATTTCAATGACATTATAAATGACAAATAAAAAAAGTTTTTTCACTTTGTTTTCTATTGAAACAAAATAGACAGTATGTTTTTTTTAATATATATAATTTGGTAGAATATTATTCTTATCGAACCGCATAAGATTTGCTCTAAAATATTCCAATGACTTTACAGATGCTGTTAAAATAAAAAAAAATGATTTTGCAATTTGTTTTCTACTGAACGCAAAATAGACATCAGGTTTTTTATAATTTGGTAGAATATTATACTTATCGAACGACGTACGATTTGTTCTTGAATTTAGAGATGCTGTTAAAATAAAGAAAGGTTTTGCACTTTTATTTTCTATTAAACACAAAATAGAGTGCAAGATTTTTATACTTTGGTAGAATATTTATATTTTCTATTGAATATTTAATTTGAATAGCACGCTTAGAGAAAGGTTTTATGTGAATCTCACTAATTAGCTTTAGTGCGAAATATGCTGGAGAACTAATTTCAGGAACCAATACGCTATACGAATTACAATACAAAGGACAGTTTAGTCCTTTGAACCTGGAATGATAGAACAAAATAAGCATTACGTTTTAGAAAAAGTCGCACTCAAAATAAATATAAAATTCTGTTATTTAGATTCTTAGTTTAATTGCAATTAATTTTACATTAGCAGATAGTTCTGTTGGTTTTCTCCTTTACCAAAACGCTGCACATATTTTACTGAAACAGACCTTTACAAATCGAAATGTGTATATGTATATATATATATGTGTGTGTGTGAGAGAGAGAGAGTAATTTTATAAAATAAAATGGCATTTATGATATCGTGTAAACTGGTCTTTATCTAAACCAGAGGTAATCAACTATTTTATATTTACCGTCCACTTTGTAGTCATGAAATTTCCTTACGCCCATCGTTTATGCAATAATTTAATTTAGCTTAAATGCCAAGCAATTCTTGAGTTCAGGTATAGTAAAAGAATATATAATTAAATTTATCTTTTATTTCTATTTTGCTTACATTTATAAGATATAGAAAATTGATGTCCCGCATAGCTAGCCGGGGCATCGGTTCCAGTGAAACTGTTTCCCCTAGGAACCCTTCAATGGTACGAAAAGGAAAAATTTGTCTCTTGGAAAAAATTCTCCTAGCCTCCAGCTCTATTAAGAAATGATAATCCCATTATGCATTAATGGATACATAAAAATAGATAATGCGCTATAGGCATAAAATACCTAAGAAAAGTGGCAAATAAATTATAAATAAGTGGAAAAATGAGACAGTTACAATCGGCAGGACAGACCTTAATCATCGCGTGGGCAAAAGCCTCTACCGCCCATCATCAAAGCTTAAATCGCCTACTAGTGGGCGGTAGGAACCAGGTTGACTATCTCTGATCTAAATCAATGAAATTAATTTTCGTGATAATAGTAACATAGAGTCTGTCGCTGGAAAACGCTAAATATGATAGTTGTAGTAAGAAAACTCATACACTGCTCGACATTGAAAATGCAACACCAAGAAGGAGTGTTCAGAAATTTATGCAAATTTTAGAGTAGACACAGTTCACTGGGTTATGCGAATCATGTGAAATGCGCAGCTCTCCGAAGCACGTGAAGTAAGATATAAGGGAAGGAACGCGCAGAATGGGCAGTATTCGAGTCGTTATTTCTGCCAGACGAATTATCGAAGAAAATTCGTTTTTGTCCCGGAGAATATGTGTAATAGGAGAGAATGCCAGGTCGCCGTCAACGAAGGCACTTCCAGCAGATAGACGATTTTACGAGGGATATGGTGATCGAACTGAGAAGGGCGGGTTGGTCCTTACGTCAAATCGCAGCTGATACCCACATGGACGAGAGCACGGCGCATCGGCTATGGCGAACATGGTTGAAACAAGGGAATGTGAGAAGGGGGGTACAGGTGCAGCCAGAGGGATGTCAGCACGCGTGGATCGGCGCATCCGCCGACAAGCTGTGGTGATCCCGCAAGTCACTTGTATGTCACTCACTCACTTCTGCAGCATGTGCAAGATACCCTGGATGTTCCCGTGTCGACGAGGACCATTTCCCGTCGATTGGTTGAACGTGGCCTGCACTCACGGCGTCCGTTAAGAAGACTGCCATTGAGCCCGCGGCATAGACGCCAACGTTTAGAATGGTGCCGGACTGGAGCGATGTGGATGACAGAATGGCGAAACGTCGTGTTCTCAGATGACTCACGCTTCTGTTTACCTAGTGACAGTCGCCGCATACGTGTGTGGCGTCGACGTGGAGACAGATCTAATCCGGCAGTAACTGTGGAACGCCCCACCGCGCGACAACGTGGCAAAATGGTTTGGAGCGCTATTGCCTACGATTCCACGTCACCTCTAGTTCGTATTCAGGGCACTATG
>KK122001.1:0-13331 GCA_000611955.2 Stegodyphus mimosarum
GACGAAACGATGACGATTCTTGAAGCGATAGTTTGATGATAGATGCCGGCTTGCTAGCACAAAGAGATATATCAAAATGCTGAAATATGTCTTCAAAAATATTCTAACACTATCACAAAATGTCAAACGTTTAGCAAAAATCAATTCAAAATAGAGAAACTAATTGTATCTCACAGCGAAATCGCTACAAATCAATCACAGCATTAAAATAAACAAACAGTTAAGTAAACAAACAGTTCGCTAGAACTACAGCTACTACTGAGATGAGTTGTTTGTTCTCGGCTTTTATAAGCTTTATAATTAATTTCTCGAATATACTGGAAACATCTATAAATATCTGGATTTTTGTGGATGGCAACAGCATTTACGAGATATTTATTTATTAGGTATTAAATGCACGCGCGGTTCTATTTTTAACCTTCCCACGCAGCTGTCTTTTCAAAAATCGTCTGCGTTGCTAAGGCAACATGAAGCAAATCTAATTACAATTCTAAATAAAAAAACTAACTAAATAAGTAACTATGAAATCTGTAACAATATGAATTAAGTAATAATTAATAATAAAGCAAAGTGCATGCACCAATATATCGTACAAAACTATGATTGGAAAAGTGAGACAATGAGTTCGGCCACATTCGGCTTTCGGGGGATGCGTACAAGTTCTGAGTGCACGTTTCCTCCAAAAGCCGAAGGTTACTGAACGCAAGCTACTCACACGCATTTGTAATTTAAGTAGTGTGTGTGTCAGCTCGCTGTGAGTAATCTAACAACACTGAATAAATTATCGTTAATTACTACTTAATAGCAGTAAACATTCATTTTTTTCTTCGTCGATATGTTATTTTATTATTATATATTATTTTTTGCCGATATATTGGCCGGGCCGCGAGTTTTACGTCCTTGGTCTAGACGTTCGAGTGGAAGAGTTTAAAACTTTTACTGGACCAAAATAAAGTGAATATTTGAATAAATTTAGAATTTGATGATTCAACGATTTACCATAATCTTTCCTCTATGATTCGAATATGCATTTAATAGGATAAATATTTCAAATTTTTAATTTGGATTATTTAGTTAATTAGCAGTTTGAAGTAAATATCATTTGTGCTGAGTACAGAAGTACGTAGACTAACATAATTGCCCCCTGCTTAAAATATATACACATAAAATATAACATATGTATGCATAAATTAAAAATTTCAGAATTTGTCTTTGAGTGTATGGAATAACCAAAAGAATAATACAAATGGAACAAAGTGGTACATACATCGTCTAAATTAAAAACAAATTGCAAAAACTTCAGAAAAATATCGCATGAAAACGCATAAAAGTACAATGATATGAAAATACGAAGAAACACAGTGAATAAAGATATATAAAGAAACACTATGTAAAAGAAATAAGGGGAAATTACTTGATTATCTTCTTCTTCAGAACAGAAATAAAACAACTGAAGAACAATATCCCACTTCATATGTTATGGCATTTATAAAATATTATTATTTAGAAAAATAATATCTTAAATATCATTGACCTATAAATCAGGTTCACAACATATCCTAAAACATAATGACAGAAATAGATTATTAATAAACGTCAATAATGTTGCGAATATTCTAATGTGAATAAGTCAATATATGCATGAACTATTTCAAATATAAACATATATATTTATAAAATTGAATAATTGATTAAACGATGACAGGTAATTTATAAGCGAAACAGCACTTGATTAACTATAGCCACGCTGCCAGATATTCTTATACCGTGTTACAACATACTATATGAAATACACTAATGACCAAAACTTAAATAACAAATTAATTTTTCAGCATACAACCACAAAACTGTTGAAAAGAGCGTTTTGTGATCAGTACTATGAAAAGGGAATTCAGTAGAAAACTGATGCATACGCGTATATCAACACTATGACGTCAGAGAGTGTGCAAGCAAAATGTGAGAAGTCAGCGCCAGTAGTTTAAGGTAAGTTAAAAAAAGAAAGGAAGTCATATTTTCAGGCATTCTTCTGCAAATAAAAGTGAGAGTGTTCATGCAAAAAAGGATGATTACAAGCAAATATCAGATCGCTTTTACATCGCTTGGGCTAGAATGATTTAGAAGTTTCAGGAGGGGCGTAACTTGACGTCTGTCGCCCAGATGTTTGGAGCTGATAAAAGTTTGTTTCACGAGCTTGGAAAGCAGACCAAACGACAGATACGGCTGTGAGAAACATTGCTCGCGGTTGGGCCAACGAAAGCACCAGTAAGGCGTGGCAAATATGTCAAATTGCAGGCGAAAGACATAGAATCAGACAGCGGGACAACATCGCTCAGTACCTGCGCTCGACAACTGGAAGAAAGTGTCCAGGTTTGCTGTGGCCGTATGGCTTCATAAACGTGACCTATTCGCCCGCCGTTCTGAATATTACATACCACTGACAGCAGCCCTTCGGCGACACAAATTACAATGGTGTTGGGAACACAAGGAGTGAACACCTCATCAATGGAGTAATGTCCTCTTCACCGAGGAGGGTCGTTTCAGTCTGGAAAACCATTCTTGTCTCCAGCTGATGTGAAGAGAAGTAGAAAGACGCTTTTGTCCCACTAACATCAGGGAAATGAGATCGTTGGGATAGTCGTGTTTGTATGAAGATGCATTTTGATGAACAGAGCTTCATATTTTCGACAGAAATTTATTTACCGGAGATCGTTTCTGTGATGAAGTTATACTTTTCCACGTGTGTCTTTTCCGGGATGCCATTGGATCTGAGCTTGTATTTTATGGATGTCAACGCACGGCCATGCAGGAATCATGCTATTGAGGACATCCTGGAAAGAGAAGATATCCACAGAATCGACTAGTCAGTGTGCTTTAGTGACTTAAATCCCTTTGAGCATGAGTGAGATAATTTAGGAAGGCACCTGGTGGCACGATCCTACCCTCTGGAGAACAACAGATGATTGCAGCAGATGCTCCTTGAAGAATGAGAACTCTTACGCTAAGAACTATTAGATAATCTGGTGATGAGTATCGACAGATGGTGCAATGCAACAATTTTAGTTAGGGAAGATCATGTCCTTTACTAAGGCTCCTTAGTTTGTTTTTCTTGGCCACTTATATTTTTGTATCAATGTCTTTGTTTCAACAACGTTTTTTTTTATTATCGTTCCACATTCATTTCTTTGCTACTACATTTCCCTCAGCCTTTAAGTATAGTATGTGCCTCTATATTAGTAATTTCATATCTTCTAGTTGATTTTTGAAGGAATTACGGACAAAATACAAAAAGTTGCTAAAGTTTTGCACAAAAGTAGTACGCTTTTGGGTTCATGTTTTAAACATATATTTCCTTCTTGAAAAATAGTAAAGTATTTAATACACCTGCACGAAAATTTAAATTTGCAGATGGATCAGACAATAAAGTATAAATATATGAATATGCCAGAACTAAAATTTAACTTTTAAAAAGGTGTAAAGTATTCAAATATCTATACCACCTATTTTCAAGCCTCATTAGAAAAGAGAGAGATGTATGCCTTTCTAATTAAACTTGTTCAGTGTTTGGATATTTTTATTTCTAATAAGCTTTGAACTGCATATATTAATGGTGAGTTTGATACAAGCATACCATTTCTCATTTTAAGTGAAAGTACTTTGTTGGCGTTTATAGCTTATTTCTAGTACCAATCCAGTAGATAAGTTTCGGAAATTTTAACGACAAATTTTAAGGAACGTACTCTGCGCAAAAAAAAAAAGAGACAGCTCTATATCTCCCGTTCTACTGGGAATACTCCCATCCAATTTTGTGTTAAAATACCTATATTTGAACAACGCTATATATAAATCTAATACATATCCTAAGAAGTCGCGCTTTCGAGACATGAAAAACGCAATTTGAATTTTGTCAATCAGCCCAGTAGAACGAGAGATATCTGTTCCCCCCTTTTTTTTTCTTTTTCTTTTCTTTTTTTCTGCGCAGTGTACCTCAAATAATTTAAAATATGCCAATTGCATTAAGACAAAATTCACGATAAATTCATGAAAATGAAACATCACAGCGTCAGTAGTGTCTTTGATATAATAATTAGCAATACGAAACCCGTTTTTTTAAACCCGTTTTTTTCTGAAAATATCTTTATTAAAATGAAATGTTTAGGATATTTCAAAAATATGAAATAATTTATAAAGAAAGATCGATGAGAGCAGAAAGAATAATTTATGTAACGGGATTTCTTAAACCATTGATTTCAGTTTTTATATATATGAAAATGAAGCCTTTCAAAACATTGAGTTCACTTGTGCTGATATTCTAGTATCATGTAAATATCTAAGAGTTAAGCATAACCTTACTTGAAGAAACCGATTACTCGATTATTAATCGATTGCTTAGTCGGTTGCTTATCAACACTCAACAGATATGTATGACAGATAAATGTACCTGTTACATGGGAAGGAAGATAAAAGAAGATAAATTTACGTTTTTCCTTTTGGCATGCCTAAAACGTAATGTTTGAATCAATTGTGCGAGAAAAAGGCAAAACAAATGTTTGTCCCGTGTGCAAAAAATTCATTCGAACATTTTTCGTTGCTACATTTTCTTTACTTCTATTGAATAAGGATTTATCTTAATGATGATAGTCTCTTTACACATATTTCTAAAACAAACGTAACTAGGAAGTCCTCCTTGAAAAAAATCTGTTATTTGGGCAGATACTTCTAGCATGTTACACCATAATCAAATAACCCAGTATAGGGTATGATAACAAAAGTAGGTTTAAACTATATCTCTGTCATATTGAAAGAAAGGAACTGTGCTGGAGGGACTGAGAAAAAGATAAAGGGAGTCCAAAATGTAGTTAAATGTAGTTATGGAATGCACGTACAGATCAACTAAACAAATTATATTCAGCTTGAAACATTAAGTAAATATTAGTCCTACTGTCTTTCGTAATAACTACTGTCTTTCACACAGCAAATGAATGCACTTGCACCAGCCTTTCTCCCAATGTAAAAAACAACTGCGTAAGTCAAACAAAGTTACGTCATAGTGTCCGCTTTAATATCTTCAAGATTTTCCACTTCAACATTATGAGAATGCGTGTGTGTCCTTTTGTTGGATATTTCAACTTATGAAACGGAAACAAAAGTCAACAGATCACGAGATCTGTACTATAGAACGGATCACGATGTATAGGAAGTTATTTATGCCGTTTTTAAGTTACCAAGTGTTGTGAATAAAATGGCGGGTTATTGTGTTGTAAAACCCAATCTCTTGTCGCTACTTCTGGTTTTACTCTCCTAACGCCACCACGAACACTCCCAAACGGCAGGATGAAAGGTTGCATTAACAGTATGATTAAGTGATACGATCACGTTGTGCACTATACAAATATATTAAAAATAATTGTTTTGACCTTTGCAAAGAATACAATATTCATAGTTCCCATGATGCAATTTGTTAATAATTTCAGGAGATTTCTGGACGGATTTAATAATAAACATAACTACAGTTCTCTCCTCGAATTTTGAAGCAGCAATAGCCGTCACAAGCGCTTCAGATGCATCATCTTTTACCAATCGCTAACCCCGCAGATCAGAACACTAACGTTCAGCAATTCAATACTGCGATGTGTTTGCTTTACTATGCCCATATGAGTTTGCTCTAATGTTAACAGTTCCGGTGCTACAAATAAACTATCGTTATTTAATTGCGGTATATAAGGGATTCGTCAAGTCTGAAATAATAATGAAAATTAAATATGAAGTTCATTAGAATTAATTTATTCAAAAACAAACGAAGTCTATATAAACTGACTACATTATTTTTTTCCTAACAAACGAACGAACGACAAACTACCGTTGCTACTCGCATTAAAATAAATATTTTCGAAAGGTTTCTAGCGATACAAAACACAAATGTGGGCTTCACAGGCTTCTTGTATTTGTGTATGATACATTCATTTTGTGATATTTTTAATAAAAATAGATAAGAAGTTTTTTAAAAAATCTCTTGAATAAAAATTTTAATATTCTTAGAATAAAAAGAGATTGTTTGAACCAATATTTTTCAGAATAAATTCTGTGAGTGTTCAACTGCATTTAATAACAGTAAATATAATTCATTTATAACATGACATATGCTATTTTTTTCTTTAGTATGACTAATTTAAAAGTGTAATAAAATTATGATGTGGTCAATTAATTAGATTTATTTAATAAATTTCAGCAAGTTTAAATTAAGATAAAATTGCAAAATGCAGTTATTCTTTGAAAATGCATTTAGAAATATAATGAATAATGAAAAGTGATTCGAAACATGTATATTCTTTAAAATTATTTCGTCCACTTAAGGGAACTTGGTTATAAATAATTATACTTTTAAAATTATAAATAAATTTCTGACTGTTTTTTAATAGTAATGGATATTAATCATTTCAAAACAATTGTCAGTAATTACATATTGTCGATACGGATTACAAAAATATTAAGGATTTTCCCTGAATCACGATAAGAGGATTAAAATTGTTACACTAAAACTCTGCAAATAATTCAAATCCACAAACGAACTATCTATGATGAAATACATCTCATTTAAGATTAATTTACTTTGAAGGTAATTTAGCACGCTTTCTTTTGTTATAGCTGATATAAAGAGATAAAAGACAACAATTGTTATAAATAATAAAATTAGCTTTTATTTTTATTTAATTTGGAGTCATTTAGTTAATTTATATCCCATTTTCTCCTCTAATGGAAAAACAATGCCGAATAATTTCTTACTGCCGGGAGAAACGTTCAAAATTACATTATTTCATTAGTTAGTAAAACTAAATTAATTGCATACTTAAAAAAGGCAAGTACATAGTTAAATATCCATGTGTTTTGCATAGCTTTCGAAAACATTAAATTAGTTTTTCATTGTCATATTTTTAAGCATAGTTTCTTTAAGAAAAATAAAACCTGTGGTTTTTATTCTCAAGAAGAGAATGGAAAATATTAATGAGAAACTAAAAAAATAGAATTGCTAATGTGTTATAAAAAGGCTTATATTTGTTAACATATGCAACGTATTCAAATATTACTCACAGTTACGAAATTCTATGGCAAGAATTTGACAAATCATTCGGCCACATTCATTTTCATTTGCCAATCAGTGCAATTCCCCTTCTATGGATAAATATATTATAAGGTGGGATTTTACTTGAAGAAATAAATCTATAGTGTAAATATAAAAAATCTTATACTAGTAAAAATTCCTACAGAACTGTTCGATTTTATAATAATGATATGAATGAAATGTGAATTAAAAAATAGTTGAGAGTACGTGGGTAATTATTTTAATACATATCAAATACGTATACCCTCCACCATGTGCTGAAATCAACTTCCGTCTTTTGTCAGGTATTTGGTGATGCTATTCTGGAAGGTTGCTAATTTTACGCCATTTGCTGCACTGCTGCGAATTCAGTGCTTTTGAGCTTATAAATTACAAATTATGTTTGTTCGTTGGCTATGAATATATTTAAGAGTAAATTAAAAATTCTTTCTTTAAATCTACATCCGAATAGTTAAAGACATTTTCTTGCTGAGAAATCCTAGAAGAGTATTTTTCAAGTTCCATTAATAGAAAAAAAAATTTCTAATACACTTGCGTGCAAAATGAAGAGAATTTGCATTCTATGTCATTTTATGGAACGTATTGAAAACAGATACTAATTATACCCCCGAAGAATTATGCAAATATTGAGTCGAATACATAAGTTTACAGGCGCGTATCTGTGGAAGAGATATAAGCACACTAGGAGGTTTCGGTGATTTGTGTGCTCGTACTACTACACGACATTCACCATATTTCTGGCAAAAGTTGAATACATTTTATGACGCATCAGGTAAAATGAGTAGCCAAGAGCGTATGGATGACGAAATTAAATAGAGGATTGTGGTAAATTGGAGGTAGGATAATCAAATGGGCAGACAATATAATGCCCAGAATCTCCTGCAATTTGTGCAGACAGTTTCAAGACATTGGATCCATGTCCACAAGATCCAGACAAAGTCTACTAAGTTACATAACGAAGAATACGGATCGCTATTTGACACTTTCAGCGGGGCGACACAGGACAGTTACAAATTCACAGTTCTCATGCGAGCTGTATACTGCCACTAGGAATCCGAGTTTCATGGTCTGCAGTTGCCTGAAGGTTTAATGAGATAGGGTTATATGACAGAAGACCCGTTCTTTGCGACCCTCTCACTGCAGCGCACAAGCCAGCACGTTTACCATGATGCAGAAAAACAGATTTCGGACATTCCTGCACTAAAGCTTTACTGATAATCAAGCGTACACAAAATGACTTTTGAATAGTACATCTCTTTCTCTATTAAAAACATATATTCATACAAAATGTCATCAACATCTGTCCATTAGTTTTTCAGAAAGTCAACATAGTGTGCAAATTCTCTTAATTTTGCATACGAATCTATATGACAATGTTTCGATTACAGCTGAATAAGATCTATTTTGAAACAATCTTAAAATGTTGTGTTTTCTAAGTGTTTCAGAAAATTAGAGAAACATCTAAATTCGAACAAAAAAGGTAAGTTTATGGCGCAGAATGTTTGCTAATTTTAATGTAGGAGAGGTATAAAGCTCTTTATTTTTATATAACAGTCTATATAAAACGTTAAACCTGCTATCTGATAGTCCTAGGTTCTAAACTGAGATACTTTAAATGTTATTTTAATGTCCCTAAATTCCATATTAATTTTGAAACCAACTGAAATATCTCGGAGTAGGTACGTGATAGGATAAACAATCACGCATAATTTGCATTCTAAATTTTGTATTTACGAGTAGGTGTAAAATGACTAAAAGCAATGTGTATGTTACATGTAAAATGATTTTTGAAATTTCTGATTGATTTATAGGACTGTTTTAAAATTAGGTTAGGTTACTGGAACATGATAAAGCCCATCAGAGCTAGTTGCCTGATTGAAGGAATGCTTCCTTGGGGGATTTTGTAAGGGAAACTGTTTCATATTCATTCTAAAGTACGGAAAACCCCGAAAGCTAAGTCGAACTCCCAGTATTTAGCAGTCTTGGCTGGCTGAGGCTTTTGCTCTGTAGCTTTATTTAAATAATATCTTGCATAAATGTATTTCACCATGGCAAAAGCTAAAATTTCTGGCGAGTTATCGGCTCCCTGATCTACTTAACATGATTAAAACAGTATAACAATTAATTGAGCCACTCCTGGTGGGTTACAACTGTAATGAAAATATTTAACCCAAAACTATTTCACAATCTATTTAAGATGAGTTACACAAATTGAGGCGACTTGCTTTATTGAGGATTATAATTTACAAAATCAAGTTTCCTTCCACCCCCGCATCTAGTTGTTTCTCTAGTAATTGAGCAACTTACCATTTGAGTAGAAAGTGGGAATAATAGAGTGTTTGACAAATGCAATTGACACTAAGTTTCTCCAATGAAGTATGCCATATCCACTCTAATAGGCACAATTCAGTTAATTTGTCTAGCTTTTAATCTCCTTCTTGTGCGACCGTAATCGGTACTGTGGATACTGATGCTCGCTGCCATACTAATAGACCCGAGTTTGAATCCCGGAGAAATCATGGAAATTTGTAAGAACATGACTGTATAGGTGAGGCATAGGGGCACTTAAAATGCATGGTGAGACGAAAGTCCTGTCTTGGTGGTAAGAGAAGAGGGATTCGAGAACGCCGTGTCGTCTCCTGGGATGTTTCTAAACAAAATTGGTGTACAGCTGCGCAGTTAGCACAGATAGTCTATACTTGAGGTATCAGTGGCGAATTCTGGTGCCTCGGCCACATGTACCTATATCTCCAAGTGCTTTGAGCGAATATATGTGATGTGAACAAAAAGATGAGAGACGACCGTTAAACTTAAATCTAAAATTTATAAACACAAAAATGCAAAGCTTTGTTAAGGCTACAGATAGAAAGATGAATAAATTAATGAAACTTTCATTACATTCATCACATTAATACAAGTTCACTTTTTCCTAAACACAACACTCAACAATAAACATTTATAATTCGAGAATTATGGGGAGATTTTTCCGCTTCATACGGGACTTTATGTCAGCTCCTCACAAGTTCTTTCAACGTACAATTTCTTCCGTGCAGTGAAAAAATTAATAGAATTGAAACACACATTTCTTTTTCTTTCTTAAAAATGATGTCATGTTTAGTTCGTTGTACGAATTAAAAAGGAAGTGTTGCAACCATGACAAAATTTCGGGTATCATGTTTCGACGAAAATATCCATTTTGACCGCTTTCGAATGCAATTTAACGATGTTTTTCAGTGACATTCGTACGTAGGAACAGGATAAAGGACATATTTCCCCAAAAAAATTTAAATCTGATTTAAAATGGATTCTGAAGAGAATTTTTTCGTGGCGTCTGTGCGTACGTACATACGTATATATGTATTTATGTATGCATGTATCTCGCGTAACACAAAAACGAGTAGCCTCAGAACGTTGAAAGTTTGTATATAGGACTGCTGTAACATGTAGATGTGCACCTCCTATTTTGGTTGCAATCGACCGCACCAAAAGTATATAAATTTATGTATATATATATACGAGTAACAACTCTGTTACTCGTCTTAGTGAGCTCAGTTTTTTTTTGTTCTTATATGTTCGTAAATTGCGCATTTTTTGCGTTAAAAATTAATTAATTATATTGTTCTTATCTTCCGGTTAAGATTTTTATGCTTTAGTAAACCTGCATGCAAGATTTGTAGAATTATCAACAATTTAAAAGTTGTTTAAGTGCGGCTAAGCCAAATAATTTTTCTCATGGCGCACATATTTGTTTACATTTGAATCTTAGGAGAATAGTGGATTTGTTGCCAACTAGAGAAACTAAGCTTCGCAACAACAAAGATAACGCCTTCTTTTATTATTGGCAATTAAATTATGTTTAATCCATTCTGGAATATATTCGAGGAACTAAGTGTTTAAGATTTACTTCGCAATTGTAAACATAGACATTTTGAGTTTTTATGTATTTTTGCCTTGTCGCGAAGTGAGACCTGAACTAATTGAATGAGAAATGCTGAAACGTCTGCGAAAAACCTTTTTTTTGTTTTTGTTAATTTCTTTCACACATCGTTTCTGATTTATTATAGTATTTGAATAGACCATGTGACAACGATTAGGTGATTCTCTAGATGATATACATAATTTTTTAGCATTCTGATGAGTTATAAAATAAATGAGATGTAACGCCATTAAGTGAAGCTAGCGTCAGATTGTTGCTGTGGTAAAAAAATATAGTGAATTTTAAAAGAGTCCATTTATTTTGTATTGTGGTTTATGTTTTATCAATAAAGTAGATTTAATTCAATCCAATAAGTTTAAATAAAATTCAAAATGCGTATAATTTAATATTCCGTACAAGGAAGTCGTGTAGTGTACACATTAGATTTTTGTCAAATATTTAAGTCATGTATAATATGGACACGTACTATTCCGTATACAAATCCTTACAATAAAGATTTTTTCTTACGGCACCTTACGGCACTTGAGAATACCTCATAAATGGTCATTATTTGTAAGTCTTATGATAGAGATGATAAAGAAACTATAGTTTGATCTCGTTTGATTGACCTTTTGACTGAATAATTATGCTATAAAATGAGAAGCGTATACAGTGTCCGGAGAAGCTTCTGGTGAAACCTAAAAAGAAGTGTCACATTGTAATAATTAAAATTAATAAAGGCATTATTTTACCAGAAAGCAGAATATTTTAAAGATAATTTTGTCAACTGGAGATTCATGAAATTCGGAAATCGAAATAAAGGTTAAGCTTCAGAGAAATGAGCACAACTTCTCTTCATTTAATGCAATAATTGATAGTTCAGAAATAGATGCACTAGTGAGTTGATTTTGTCAAAAACATGTGATTATTACCTGCCTAAAGGAAAAGATATATTTATGGAAGACTTTCTAAAAGAAAACTGACAAGAATTCCCGTTTTCCATTTAGAAAAACCACCAGTCCCATGCAGTCTGCGTATTGATCGAAAGAGACTTTTCAAAAAGACCGAAAGAGACAAAATCTTCACTTATCTTATCCCCACAAACAGGGGTACAGATTAATAATGGAAATTATGATGAAAAGAATGCGTTATGCAATTAAAACAGTAAGAGTACGATAGTCAGCAATAACCTGAACGTTAAAAAGTGTAAAAAAAATAATAAAAGCCTAGTGAATAGGGACTGTAAGTATATGGATATAATAGATATAAAAATAATATTAATAAACTGTAATACTCACATTCATGGATAAAGAACATAGAAGATCCATTAGCAGCATTTATTGCGTGTCTGGGTAACAATACATGGAGAATAAAATGCATTTGCTTTACACATTATATACATCGCGTCAGGTATACTAAAATAAATTAATATGACATAACATTTAAAACCGTGTATAATTGAAAAAAAAAGAAATGAAAATATCATAATTATTCGTTAATCATGAGTTTTCTCCTGGAAGGAAAATTCGTTTTACTGAGAAATCCCAAATGATCATTTAGTAAGTAAAATTAAAATATAAGTGGTCCGTTATCTATGATAAAGTACAATTAAGTCATTGATACTTAAGTTGTAATTAAAGAAAGTACTTTTTGTAGATGTGAATTTATGTCTTAAATGCAAATATGTGACATATGTTCTACAAAAAAGAGTTACATCTGAAGCATAAAATGAGTATATGGATACCAAACATTGAAAGTAAACTAATTTTTTTTACTTCTCATGTTGAATAAAATTCTGAAGACTCGTCATTGAAAAACGTTCTACAGCATTCCTATCGGAAATATGAAAGAAAATATCAAAATTTCTAAACCATAACATTTATTATGAAAAATAAATGCCTATAAATGAGGGCAGAATTTCATTCTTTCTTGTTTATGCAAAAAGTTATTCTTGCACTAAAAGCGTTTTCGTGTAAAACATAATATTCAACGGGTTTAACAGATTTAAAATTTGAAACAAATTCTGCAGCTTTTAGACATATTTTTCTTTTCATCACCGACAAATTTACAAATTCACTAATTCTCTAGAAATTGTGTTTGGGTTCGCAGAAGTTATCTCAATTTCTGCGGAAAATCTTTTAACCAGTTTGGCATAAAAATGTACGAAGACATTCTAAATAGCCTAAGAGAATCTCCATCCATTTCGTCACTTTTCATACATTTATACATTTCTTTCGAATAAAAAGAAGTACAGATTTCCAAAAAAAGTAAAAAAAAAAAAAAAACGTTTTTTTTTTG
>KK122001.1:14563-54285 GCA_000611955.2 Stegodyphus mimosarum
AATTCCTTTTTTCATCGCTACACATGGGAAATCCCACAGATCTAGAAATACAACGGAGTCGTCCAGTTTTAAAAATGCAAGGGAATCTCGTATACTTCAATCAAAAAGGATTTGATAGTAGCCGGGCATACTAGTCACTTATAGACATAATTTGACTAGCAGTTTTTTAACTTAAAATTTTAATTATTGATAAACTTTATTGGTTCTTATAACGTCATATCGCACATACTCTTCCATAGATATAAAATTATACGGATCACAAGCAAATATTCCAACCAGGATAAAAGACAAACATTTGTGTTTCAACGATTACGTATCCGGATATCAGAAGAATCAAAATTGCGGCTGCATTCTATCGCGCGAATCTTCGAACTGAAGTACTATCCTCTCACGTGATGAGCACCAGACGTTAAAGTTCGATTGGCGAATCACCACTATTTATTAACTACCAAGTGGTCCAGAGCAGATGGAGACGGGATGTTATATACTGTCTTTGGAATTTTAAAACCTAGAAATTATAGTAATAGTTTGTTTGTGTTTTATATTCCGATCCTAACAATAGTTCACAGTAAGTGACCATTTAAACTTTACTCGGTTTTAAAAGGTGGGCCTACCAGCGGCCTAGCGGTAAAGACGCTGAACACTGGTAGTTCGGTCCGAGGTTCGAATCCCGCGAACGGGCTGGCTGCATGGGCGTTTTCGTGGTTTTCCCCATGTGTAACGTGTATACGAGCCAGTTTTCCTTAGAAAGTCCTCCACGAAGGCATCCCTCCCCTTAGGCAGATAGCCCTCGTGTGCTTTGCCATAATTGAATAACCCTAACCCATAATTGAATACCCCCTAACCCCCCCCCGGTTTTAAAAGGTAGCTGTCACTGTATTTTTGATCTTAAAATCGTTTTCGATATTTTGGTTTCAGGATGGAAAATGGCTTAAAAAAGACCCTCTGAAGCCTTCTGCAGCAGAACGTAATTCGTTTGCTTCGTACGCAATAACTATCTCTTTTGCTAAAGATAATGATGGCAATACAGAGGTCATTCGCACATATATTAGACGATTTTCATTACATTTACAGAAAACGTTTGACCAAAAATGTTTGTATTTCAAGTGTTCTATTTGATAATCCTTGTTCTTTGCTACTTTTCTACGCCATAATTTCCAAGACAGTTATGATATACCCGTTATCTACGCGTATCTGAACATTTTGGGTTCTTCACTTATCTACTTGCGATATATATTCTTGACACGAAGAAAAAAAAACTACGCACTCACTCCAAAGTAACAAATAGTAAATATATTTACACTTTTTACACAGTCCAACATTTTTTTCTGTGTCGCATGAAAAGCTTCTACGTTCTTACCATATTCTTGAGTGTGTTCAGTTTAACAACACACTCAAGAAAAACAATTGAATATTACGATCATATTTCACTTTCCAAAAGTTCCAAGCATCCCAACCACGTGCATACCTCTACTCCCATCGCCCAAGAGCTTCTCTTCCTCCGTTGGTTGTCAGATTCCCCTCTCTTTGGAAGGCTGGCCTTAGCAAAGTGTCCGACAGGTCTAGGGCGTGAGCTCTCCAAATCGAGCATACGCATATCAACAATAAAGCTTTTTATCCGACAATCTACTTTTTAAAAGTCCAAAAATGCAAACATCCGTGAGTGATACATTAGGAAATTTAGTAGCAATACGGAGGATATAAACATGACACCCGTTCCTTGTTCAATTTTTGACAGGAAATTAACAGTGGATTTCGACGCGTGGCTGCTTGCTTTGTCTTGATCCATTTCTACTGTTTGATGGCACTGTAGGTAAAGAGAATGTATTTCATATTTGCAAATTGTGTACAAAATATGTGTTTAATTATATGTGGAGTTGATTTTAACATTGTTTTCCATTCTATTTTCAATTTGCCGTTACATGAATACCCAGCAACAATCATAAATCCCTTAGTGAA
This sequence comes from Stegodyphus mimosarum, assembly GCA_000611955.2. Classification (NCBI taxonomy): domain Eukaryota; kingdom Metazoa; phylum Arthropoda; class Arachnida; order Araneae; family Eresidae; genus Stegodyphus; species Stegodyphus mimosarum. Next base: position 16,523 of record KK122001.1, read on the forward strand.
ACTTTCTTTAGCCTCCTCGAAGCATGTTTTAAGATTCCCCTCCCTTTAATGATATTAAATGGATCCCTTTTTACTGCGGTCATTTAAATACATTCAAGATTCATCTAATGTGACAATATTTTTCGATTTTTGTTCAGATAAATGTTAACAGTCTTTGAGTATTTTTTAAACATTTTACATTTTGAAACAACACATAACATTTTTAAACATCCTTTGAGATATATTAAGTACTTTATCCTTAAATTAATTTAGTAAATGAAGATGTTACATTCTGCTGTCATATTTCATTCTAGAAATGTACTATTGGTCATGCTGCTAATGTACTACATACCATTCATTGCATTTAATTAAAATAATACACTGATATCTCTAAAACTTAAGTATGACATATTTAGACAAAATTTTAAATTATACTATGTATATTTATAAAGTATTTTCCTTTTCTTTCTAATGCATTACAGGCCAATTTTAGAAACAATAAACATTTGCTTGTCTAAACATTAAGTTGAACAAAATATTTCCTGTTCATAAATTTCATGTAATGGATAGAATTGCGTGTTAACTGAACGCTGTTTCTGTAAAATGATCATGATATTAAGGAAAATGTTTCTCTTTGGCTCTGTTCAATAGGTTAATTAATGTATTTTTAATAAATTATTACTATTTAATCAATATCAAATGAAATCATTCATTTTTTGAAAATTTGCGTATTTTTATTTTACAAACTCAGCCTAATTTAATGTATCTTTCTGTAGTATAAAGTAATGCTATCTAGTGAAAATATTACAAATTAAGTGTAATTTCAGTCATATAAAAGTATATATCTTAGAGATTATTATATGTAATTAAGAATTTGTTGCAAAGAGCATAGTATAGCAAATAGTGTCATTTCAATATCATTTACTATTCTTGGAGATTTGCTTTATAATGATATTAGTGCTTTTATTTGGGTCAACCCATGTTCATAATGTCATAATTACAGTTATGAAAATTTTCATAGTAGTTCCTTGGCATACAGGTCTTTGCATCCTTATGAAAATTAATTTCTAAAAATATATAAAAGGGTATCTTCGTGGTTTCGACACGAAACTTTCTTCGTGGTTTCGTTTTATGTGTGTAAAGTAAGTAAATGTTTAATTTATTTTGCTAATCCGTGTAGCTGAACAAATTAATTCGAAAGTAGGTAGCAAATTTACGCTGTTGCATTTTACAAGTTACAACCTGGCCTGCATAAGTGTAAAAAAACCTTTCTGCAAGGGTACATTTATGAAAATTTCTGAATTTCAAATAGTGGCCGACTTGCATTAAAAGTGCTGTCACCATTTTTAGCTGTTTCTTCTTAGCTATTGAGGATTCTGTCTGTCTTAGTATTAAGTAATCTTTAAATAAGCCTCTAAAATATGGTCAGAATAAAAGAACAGAGAAATTAATGTTAAAATAGGCAGCATGTGGAAGATATTTTAGGGCCCATTATTAATTATTTTCCTTTATAATATAATTCGCAATATTAAATAAAGATGAATGTTTCATCTCATTACTCATCTCAGAGTGAGAAAGGAACTTTTTGTTGTTAAGTAATTCTTTATATTGTTATGAAAGGGGACAAGTTATACTAGAGTATTATTTATTAGCACAGTTAGCATAAAGATTAAATTCAATTACTACATTATTGGCTACTCCTACAAAACCTGGTTATGCCAGTTTTGCTTTCAGTATTTGAATTTAATATTTAATTCTTAATTTGGTATTATTAAAATTAAAAAAGAAAAAAAAATATGTAGCAATTTTCAAACCATTAATATTTTGACAAAGTTAATTTTACTAATTGTTGCCTTCACTATTTTTCAGATGCTGAATTTGGAAAAATGAATTCGGTTTTCTAGTGCTTTTATATTTTTGGGAAGATTTAAAAAATTTTGATGTTTAATGTAAAACTAGATAATTAAAATAATGTGTACTAATATTATGACTTCATTCTTTTGATTTTTATAGGCATTTTTTGAATTCGGTATGATAAATAAGACATAAAATTATTTTCCTTTTATAAACAATGGGAAAAAGCTAGGAACAAATTTAACATATGAAAATCAATCACTACCCTATCTTCATGGAGTGCCTAATGCCCTTTATCAGCAGGATAACGCCCGACCACACACTGCCTGCATCAGCCAAGTGCTGTGCCAGGTGTACAGATTACCCAGACCGACTCCTGCACGTAGTCTTTCAGGCCTTTCAGGAATCAGCATCCATAATCCGGAGACAATCCAAGGGTCCCCACTAGCCCACTCCACACAGCCCCTGCGGTCCCCACTAGGCCACAACATAAATGCTACCGGGCGCCCCCCCGGCAACCACAAGTGCAGACGAAGACGGAATACAGTATGAAATGTCGGTCTCCCACAAAGTACCGAAGGGGAGCAAACCTGCAAGGACAGCCACAATACCTAACAATGTTCCGACCCCATAGCCAAAGGGCAGACAAGACAGTACCAGTACGATCCCTGCTGAGCCTGAATCATCCACCGAATGAAAGGAGGTTCTAATCCTGTGAAGACTAATTATGTATCCTGTGGATGAGACTGCCTAAGTTGAGATCTTAGCCAGTACTTTCTAGGAATTCTCCTGCGTCAACCACCGGGAGGGGGGTCTGCAAGGTGTACAGATGCTTCTCTAGCCACCGTTTTCTTCTGATCTCTCACCAATCGAACACATTTGACATGTGGTCGGACGCCTTTTGTAGACCCTCCCATTACCGCATTCAGATGAACTGTGGCAAATGGTTGACAGGGAATGTAAAGCAATTCCTCAGGACATCATCTATAGTCTCACTGACTCTGTACCTAGACGTGTTGCTTCGTGTATCGCCATCCAAGTTGATCCTACAACCTTCTCAGCGACGCTGTTCTCGCTCTGTATTATGTATATCATTTTGAATTAAAAGTAATAATATTTTGTTTGTTGCTGTTTCTCTTTGTTTGCTGTGTTTCATCACTTTCTGGCCACTCCTTCTTGATGCTGCATTTTCAATGTCAGGTAGTGTATACTATATGTAAAAACTATCAATAAAGCGGGATCATTTGCATAAATGTACCTAATTTTTAAGCATAACTTATCGATATTGCTAGGTAAAAATCAACGTAAATATCTACTATTTGTTTCGGTACACTTTGATGATATTTTTACGTTCAAGTTTTACGTTTTTTGTATGAATGGACATTTATATATTGATGCATTTTTGCGTGCGATTTACAAATGCATGTTGCGTGGGTATATCATGCACGAAAGGTAAATTTATTAAATAATTTATAACATCAGATTCAGTAATTAGAAAAACTACTAATGCAAAAGTCAAAATGCAAGGAATAATTGCCGTATTTGCTTTAAACCCTTTCGCATCGATAGAGGTAAAAATCTGTTTCTCTGAAACGCTCGTATATAAGAGTTTCTGCTAGAATGGATTCCTTTTACCGAAGTCAAGTAGAATGCTACAGCGTTAAATAACCTACCTATCTAAAGCGATTATTTCTCTTTTGAGGAACTTTGTGTACTTTGTCCGAAGGGGAAACTGTAAAAATGGACCCATTTTTACAGTTTCCCCTTCGGACAGGTTTGCAACGGCTGGCCTCAGTATTTAAAAGGTGACTCTAATCACAGGAGAGGGAAGGTGCATTCAAATAGCAGAACCAGTTTTAGTCGCTTCAAAAGCATAGCTGACATGTCATTTAACAGCTCCTGAAAATTATGAACCCTGCACTAATGTGATGGGGGATAGCATCAAGTAGAAAATGGACTCATGCGTTCGGGCGACCTGCCGATATCTGAATGTTCGGGCGTTTCGGGCGACTTTGCGGTAAAAGAGTTTTAATTGATATATTTCACCTGTAGTTAGACAGTTCATAAGCGTATGAAGACTGAAAAAGTAACCTGAAAATTGCAAAGGTTGTCTCAGATTCAAAACACAAACTGAGCCACTTATTTATAGCTTCAGTCTAAGTAATGGAGAAGGTTACAAATCTGAGAATTATACACTTCTTGTGAAGACAGAAGATGACTGGATTAAGTTTAACTTATTTTCAAATTTAATAAGCTTAGAACTTAAAACTAAAATATTCGGAGACCAATAAAATTACATTCTGAAAAAAATCAAGAAATTTTAGAAAAAAGAATGGAATAGTAACTGAAGAATTTTATTGAATAGCAGAGTAGGGATCAAGTGCGACGACTGCAACAAAATTTCGAAATACATTTAGGAATACGAATTTCTGAAGTATTTGAAAAGTTGTTCCTTTAGTTAAATTTTATTCTTCTTTCGAGTCGCACTGAGATTAATACAAAAGGAAAAATATTATCGAATAAGGATATCTAAATACGAAATTTGAAATTCAACTAATGAAAAAGTTCAAGAAATATTTGGCGAAAATATAGTGTTTGCTATTTAATCTTCTAATTTTTGCATTCGTTCTAGAATAATTTGCAAAGCGTAATCATAAAAAATGGCTTAAAGAATTGAATTACAAGAGCAAATGCAATGTAAATTGTCAAACATAAATAGTAGAAGCAATCTAATTCTCCCATTTTGAACTATTTTATTAAATAAAAGTAATTTCTTTTTTCAGTTCTCTAAGCAGACACTAAACCAAACGCTACTGCTAAAAAAGGAAAGCTAGAGACTCAGTGCATAGCTGGTATAAATCGTTAGCTTGGTTTTATTTTAATTTTTCACTTTATAATTTTTTTAGAAATATGTCAGCAATAATATATTTACACGTAGCATGCAAGAACCAAACTAAAAAGAATACAGTCAGCATTTGTCAGCAGAAATTATTTTTTCCATTGAAAAATGAATTTTTAAAGCATTAATTTAATAAAAGCTAATATACATGCAAGAGGACAGGCGGATTTCATGGGTCATAACATTCTCTAGTTAACATTTAAAAATACAGCACGTCAACTCGAAACTTTTATAATGATGACTTGAAGAAACATATTAAGAAACAGCTTAAAAAATATGTATAATTGGAATCTTTCTTGTTATAGTAATGTTCACATAAAGCAAAATCACTGACTGAAGCGCCGACAGCAGACATAAGGAAAAAGAAAAGTAAGAATTAGACAAAATTCAAGCTTTATGTTACTTATAGGAATCTGTGGTTATAAATTTAATGCTCAGTAATTTTAACGAACTGGCTTTAGAGTAACTAAAATACTTTAATTTTACTATAGTTAAATATTATATTTTCCCATTTTACTCTCGATGGTTGCCATTAAAAGGGCTTGCGTATTTCAAGATATACTTCGACAAGTGCTACAAGGAATATTAAGCACCGAGAATTTGCTGCATCGAAATTCTAAAGGCGCGTCTTGCTGCAGTCGAACTTTTATAATTCACAAATATTGATGTATGCTAACCTTTTTCCGTTTCCGTGATTTTCAGTTTTGGATATCTTAATTTATATTGCAGCAGAGCTTAATATTGTATTTCTTCGATTTCTTAATTTATATCACAATTAAACAAATGCATCATCAATTTATTTCCAAGTAAGGATTTTTTAAACTCTGATGGAGTTTTATATTTGCAAACTAACTCCAAATCAGTTAGTTTGCAAATATAAAACTCCACCAAATCAGCGTCACCAAACATTCGTCTCAAAATAAGTTTTCCCAATGTTGTCATATAATTTTTTAAATATAATATCCATGTTAATACTGTTTTCTGTTATCTTATACTCCAGCGTACGCCATCATCGATCTACTCACGGTAATCATATGCATTTTAAAGAAGTGAACAACTTTTAAATCAAAAATACTTTATCAGAGACTATCCAAATTTTGATGTCGTTACGTTACCTGAAGCTTTTATATAATTTATCATCCAGCGACTTGTCAAACATTGTGACTACATAATATATATAAGACCTTTAGGTTATATTTCACATTGTAGGGTTCCCCTTACTTTGCATAACAAATTTATTTTAAGTTTGATACCTTTTCTGAACCTCTCAACTTCTCGTTGCAATTTCTCGCCAGTATGTAAATTTAAAATTAACTGAAGTGAATATTTAAAAGTATAAATCTCCAAGTTTATTCAGAGCGTGTTTTCGCTAGCCAGCGTACGTTTCGTTGCTATCTCGCTGTTACTCTAGTAAGCGTTTTGGCTATTTTGGATTATCATCACGACTGTTAGGTTTTTGTGAGTTAACTTGTTAGGGGTAAATTAACGTGCTAATCCAGCACTATTTTATTTTAGATTCGACTTGAATTACATTCTACAGTTAAGTTCTCATCGCAAGTTGACGGAGTTTTGGAACGCACGAAGATCGTGCCTTTCTGTTAAACTTTGAATTAATAAAGGGTTACTTTTCACCACTCCTGTGCTGGTAACTTATTCAAGCCTGTGCGAGAATTCGCTAGGTTCATTGTAGGATCTAGTATCTAACTGATTCTTATGTGGAATAGCAAAGACAGATCTTACAACATGATTTGAAAATAGGTAGTATCTAAAGTGTAACTCCTTAGCCTGACAGAATAGCTATAATTTATCTTTCGAATCAAATTTATGCTACTTAAAACAAAGACGTGGCATACAATTTTCATTTACTTTTAAAACCATATCTTTATTTTTTAATCTACTCAGTGCTTTAAAAGTAAGAAACTATATTTCTAACAATTTAAGTCGTAATAAGTTAAATTGCACATGTAATTCGCATAATTTATAATACCTTCAGTTTGTAATATCTACACTATTCTGAGCAACTAAGAATTTATGTAGTAATGAAGAATGCTTCTTTTGTCATACTGATGCATTTTGTTACTCGGCATACAAACGTTTGGTTTTTATTCATTGAAGAATTCGAAAACGAAAATAAACAAGTTTATCATCCCTTTTCCAATTGAGTTTAATTTTATTGTTGTTGTTTTCACGAGAATAAAATTTTTAATATAGTCTTTTGTATCACTTATAGAATAAACAGAGTAAAAATAATATAATATATTCTTTTATATCAGTTATCCTAAAATGTGCAGATGAGATCTAAATTTTGTTAAGCAAATGTTTCCTTATCAGTTATCGTAAAATTAAAGTAATCGGTTCCTAATCCTTTTGTGATAAATTTTAGACCATGTTTTCCTTCCTTTGATAAAAGCATATTAATTTCTTGTTTCATAGAAACAACAGAACAACTAAAAATTATATGTCTGTTTTTTATCCTTAAGTTTTATTGCAAGCGTAATAGAAACTAAAGTTAGAGTACCATTTATCTTAAATACTATATCCAATTATAATTATAATTGCTAAAATAATCAATAGCAGTAAATGTAACCAACCGTATAGTAAATATACAAATTAAGTATAGATATAACAATCCACTGAAATGCAACGAAAATCTTGTTTTAGGGCATTTTTTACACGACAACAGCAAATTTCTGTAAATTTTGTTTTGAACTCATATTTCTAAACTTCTAAAGATGCTTCAGTGGACCCATGCATTACATTTGCTAAAATCATTCGAAAGCAACTGCGGGGCGATACTTGCGCCATACACGATCGAATTATGTACTCAAGAATCAGAGGTACAGTTCACGCCAACATGAGAAAAGCAGAGAATTATGGATTCTAGTGACATGACATCTGATAATAACGTTCTAATTCGGTTCATTACAATTTATTATAAATGTTACTCAACTTCAGTTCATAAATTCCAATTATAAATTTGCATGATAGAAAGCAATGTGCATTCTACTAAAATAAACTTCGGTATTTCTGAAATTAAACAGACATTATAATTTGGATATTCGGCAGGTATTGTTTGCAGTAGTAAAAATCATCTTAATTTCATTAAATGAAATTTCAAAAAATAAAGATGAATGCCTTAATTTCATTTATTTTGAACTACGAAATTGTGGCATTTATGAATAATAAAATTAAAGCGTTCATCTTTATTTTCATTAAATGAATTAAAAATGATTCGGCTAATAAATGCCTAATTAATTTTGTTTTTATTAAGTTAAGTAAGGCTCTCCAAGAAATAAGCTACAAAAGATGACTCATGGAAACCTAATACTCAACCATATAGCTCAAAGAATAGAACGCAGTGACAAATGTGTAACCCTTTTATATTGTTATACACGCTTTTAATAACACATTGTTCCCCATAGCAAGACATTTTAAACGGCGTTAATAATCCTTATTTCATGTTAAAATGAATTTTAGTGTTCTCATAACGAATGTTACGCCCCTCTATATTGTTCTTAAGTCTTTTTCAGACCTAATAACATCATGCTACTGTAAGAAAATTTTAATTATGTTTGTGGCCTTTGGTCCGTTTGTCAGTATTGTGGAACTTATCAAATATTTATTATACCAAGTGGCTTCGAAGCTCTGCAAGATTCGACGTCAGCGAGCGTTGCTCCTTTACTTGCTTTTAATAGATTTGTGCTTTTAATGCTAAGGAATAGGCTTTCCGCTGCAATTAAGCATTTGAGCAGTCTCTATTATCTAGTCTCCATTTGGGAAATATGTGTAGTAAATATAGGATTTCAATATCGAGCGAAATTTCCTACTTGAATAGAGTAAAGAATAAGGTAGGTCACTGTCATTTATTTTACTTATCTGCCAGGTAATGAAGCATATCCTCAGTCACAATAATTTTTAAAAAGTACGTACATTTTTGTATATTGAGATACTTTTTGAAACAAGCAACTACATTTTTGTTTTGGCCTTTGCGTGATTATTATGTTGGACAATTTTTATTCAATAGTTCTGATCTCTATTCTGCAGTGTTTTGCTTTTTTCTCTAGATAACACGCTTTTAAAGCGTAATTATGACTATATATGATTCATGAAATCAAATTAACTTTCTCTTTAACTAAACAAATCTGTAAAATGTTAAACAGGATCTCAATAAAAAAGTTATCTTACAAGAAGAAAAATGCTTTCTACAGCCCACTGCACGCAGTCTCGCAAATATAAAACACTCTCTTCAGCGAAAAGGCAAAACATTGTTTCCCCCTTCTTATTTTTAGGCCAAAGGGGCAATTTGCCTAAAAGGACTATTAATTTCGGTTCGGCATTTTGCTTTGATTCACTACAAGCGTTGTTTCACTTTTCAAATTGTTGCCACCAAATATTAGAGCCCTGTATTATATTTAAAGAAATTAAATGATGAAGAATTTGCAAAAATGTATGCATATTTATCTTATGGTCATAAAAGCCATCAAATTTTGAATAACATTATCCTCCTGCGAATAGGGGCATCTGGAAGCTCAAATTTGAAATTTGAAATTTGTTTTATTATCGACTTCATATTTTGTAAACCTTTGACGAATTTCTGATTAATAAACTCAAGGCTTTCATAGCGAGCAATGGCAACGTTGCACAGAAAAAAAAACATTTTTTAGCTCCAGCGAGCACAACTATGCATCGGAAATTCTAAAGATGCTTTCATTTTAAAATTATTTTGCGATATTGCTGTTGAATTGAATTTTATGGTTTAAGTGCGAAGAACATGATCTTTAATAAATAAAGGTAAAACGCAAAATGTTAAAATAACGCTCTTTTGGACGTAATTTAAAATCTGAAAACTTTCAGACTTTTTTTATTTATTTATTTATTCTTTTTTGTCTGTGTGTGTGTGTGTGCGTGTGTTTAAATACTCAAGAAACTTGAAAAAAAATATTAGTTATTTGGTCAAACGTTGTATAGTTCTTTGCTTGAAAGTAACAGAAGGTCCCCACATAGTCTTAATCAATTTTTAGAAATAAAAATACTTGTTAAGTCTAATCATTAAATCACGACGTACACATAGAAGCGTATAATATGTATATAGTAGGTAAACTAGCATGCTGTATTTTTGCAGAGCACTAAAAGCCAGAATACATGTACTACTACTACATTTAAATAAATTTAAAAGCTTTTTAAAGCTAACGCGACTATTAGGTTATCATTTTAAGCTGTTGAGATAAAAAAATTTAATTTCGCAATTTTGGTTTTACACAAAAGAAAAAAAAAACATGCGGTTAATAAAACCTTTATATAGGGTAGTCACTTTTTCTGACGGACAAATTGAGACAACTTTCTTATTATTTTAATAGTGAAAAATGTTAATAGTGCTTTATCTCCAAAATATATTTTTTAATGAAAATTTGTAATCCAGCAGTATTTTATTATTTTAATAAAAGTAACTAATTTTGTAACATTTATACTTTAAACTGCAAAGCATGGAATATCCCAGATTCATTCCTTATTATCCAACAACAATAAAAAATAACAGCAAGAAATTTTGGAATATTTCGAAAGTATCTCCGGAAAATATTTTATGATTTTCGAGGCATATTCCTAGAATCTGCCAAACATATTCCTCGGAATGTATTTCAATCCAAGGGCTTTCAATTTTTGTTTTTCCTTGTAGATCCCTGAGTCCTAACCTTGATTATGTGGACCTCCATGTACGCATATGTAATATTCTTACATGTAACATATTTTGCAGGATACTAAAAGTTCATAATTAAACAGTTAAACAATTCAGAAATGAAATATTTATCTGTAGTTATTAAAAGATAATAATTAAATAATTCCAGTATGATACCAAAAATGTAAATTAGAAATTTTAAAAATTTGATTTGATAAGAGTGAAACACGTTTTACTTGCAGAAAAAATTTTCTCTATTTCAAACAAAATATACAAATTCGTCTTACGGCTATAGGTAAGCCCTAATAATCAGATACTTGTGACTAATATGTTGATATTAGCATATTCAAATCTTGCTCAATTTTATGATGGTAATTTAAATAATTATTTTTTTTTGTGCAATTACCTTGAACCAACTCTAAACATTAAAGACTGAAAACCGAAAAGGAAATTTTAAAATAAAATTAAAAAAAACATACAAATTAAAAAAAGGTCTCAAAATTAATATTTTTAATTTTACTTTGCGGAGGGCATTCAGCTGCAACATTTTCACCCGAGGAGCCACTACTACTGGTAAGTAAAGTGGATTTCATGATAATTCACAGAATAATAACTTTGAACGATGACATGAACAATAAATTTCATTATAACGATACCGAATATTCACTACAAAAAGAAACGACTATCTTTGACCGCTCCTATATTAGTCGGCGCTTAAATAATGATTATTCCTTCGAAAATTTTCTAAGGGCGGATTTTGTTTTCCTTTCTGGTAACTAAAGAAGTTTCAGAAAACAGAATGTCTTCTAACCGAGAATTTGTGGGCTTTTTTATTGCGTTATTTTATTTTATTTTTATTAATAAATTATGTTAATAATATTTTAACCCCTAGTTCATATTAAGGAGCTACGAAATAAAATTTCCTAGTGGAACCTCGGAAAGCTTCTATTGACCCCGGTTGGGAAATGTTGTTCCTATCTAAGGGAACGAATATGCCTCAAACGTTTCAGGCTTACATGATGAGCATATTTTTCTACTTTGTGAAACATTTTCGACACATTCTAAATCATTCTTAAAAAAGAATGAGGTCTTAAAAAAGAATGAGGGGTGGTGGTGTCATGTTTTACTATGTAGTTAAATAACTGAGGAATGGACAGGGGCAAAAATTAGTAACACAATATTTTAATTTTTTTCCCAAAAAACTTTCTGTAGTTGCGTACAGCCGTAACAATTAACTCCAGGTTCGATCTGATGAAAATTTTCAAATTTTTAACTGCGGTGTCGTAGACAGATAAACACATATCACAGCTATAGAATACATTCATATTTTATATAAGTACCATCCCAACATATTAAATGCACAATAAACTCATAAGTAATAATTTTATTCTAATTTTGTGACAAAGATCCTTACTAAATATTTATATACTACATACATAGCTTTAGATAATCCTCAGTACATGCAAGGGGGGAAGTAAAGTTCACTTATATGAGCAAAGTTTGGAAATCCGGAATCTATACAAACTTTCACAATGCTGAAAGATATCAGAGGGAGGAAACGGCAGCAAATGAATTGATGTAGCCTGTTCTAATACAGTCATTTGTAGCTTTTAATACTGTTCGTTAGTTTTCGTAAACGGAAGCTGTCCTCTCCATTACGCTAAGTATCATTTCGGAACAATCGCTTTATGACACTTTGAAGGCAGGAACACCCGCTCATATCCTTACACTTCGTAATAGTCGGAAGCCGATATTATAAGTCGCTAGCTAGTACCAGTCCGTAACAGACTCTTTGTAATACAACGTTAACAGAAACACAATTCCCGGATCCTCGCACATAATTAGTCGGAAGCCAGAAGCCGATATTCCAAGTCGCTGGCTGAGTATCAGACCTGAACAGTTTCTTTATAATAAGCCGTAATTAGGAACATAACGCCAGGATAATCACACATCATCGGTGAGTGCCAGAAGACCAATATTCCAAGTAGCTAAATAGGGAATTAAAATTCTGTGCCAGCTTTTACTTCCTTTACTCAAACGACCCGTCCCAAAGAATGAGTCTCGGTTGATCCACACTTTTGGTGTCATAAATTCGGAATTCCTTTCAGTTACATACAGCATGACAAGAGCAACACACAAATGGTGGCATTTTTTCACTTTCTTTTCCATAATTTAAATAATTCAGTACAGCTGATCATCTTTCTCAAGGTCGATACGTCGCAGTAATTTCTCTTTATCTCATACATGCTCGAGAATTACTATTACTATTACTTCTCTTCTCCATTTTCACAACTGTCTACTAATTATCATCCTCAAATTTCTTTTCTGTACTTTTCTTTCTTCTCCATACTGCTAATTGTGATCTAAGTGAAAGAAAAAAGAAAAAGCGCCTCCAAAAGACATTTTTTGTCAAAATCTTTCTTTTTTAACTCCAGACATAATTATTCATAAAAACCATCTTCTGTCTTAACCACGCCTCGTTTGAGCTCCATTGGTCAATCGCAGTCTGCCACAACCTTTTTTGAACCATTTATAACCCCATTGCAATTCAAACCAGGAGCCGAACATATTTTCTACAGCTATATATGCAGCATACGATTTCTCTAAAAAAGAAGAGTAGGGATTCTTCTCATCTTGTTCGCTGTGGGAATTCTCCGAAAGGCCTCAGTTTCAAAACGCCTTCAAGAAAATAATCAGTCTAGAAGTTCGACTATGCTTTTGTTGCAGTTCATTACGAGGACAGTTTAAACAATAGATAGCGCCCTGTTCCTTAACAAGCTTCATTTTAAAAAGTTGCGCATCCATTTACCTCCCATAACGAAATATATTTTAACCTTCGCTTCGAACCTTCACTCCTAAAAAGTGATTTTCAGAATGCACGTCCATGCGGGCTCCCACGTGGCTCGCTTCTCATTAAGAGAACATAAAGCCTTCTCTCTGCAACAGATACACAAAGCGAAAGGATCCCTTATGCACAATATAATTGCTTAACTTTACCGGCACCTGCATCTGTGGCTCATACCCTTAATTTCTCGAACTTCCTGTTAGGAATCGCACAACATTTAGAAATAGCTCTGAAGCCAGAATCCCTACATATTCAAGCCCAATGAAAATCTTTATATATAGTCACAGTTATGGATTTCTTTCTGTTTATAGGCTAAATTTCTGAAGTATACCTGAAACATGTAAAGAATGCACTTTGCATGTATAATATTCCTGATATATGAAACAAACAGATGTGCTTATTCTGTACCTTATTGAAACATTATGAAATCTTGAAATGCTGTTCTTTTCTTTCTGCAAGTGGGACAAAGTCGTATCGGAATTTTGAAGGGTCTACTTGATATTAGCGTATACATATATAAGAGCTGCAACTAGCAAGTCTAAAAGAAAAGACTATACGTTTAAAATAAGTTCTCTCAAATACAACCTTGTTTGCAATCAGTCTCAGATCACCTCTACTTACTCATCAGTCGGTAAAGCATGAAATTGCAAAATATGTCTTTAAAAAGAATTCGAACAAATCTAAAAGACAAATAAATCATCTAGACGTCATGTTAAATTTATTATTGCGTACAAATCGGAATCTAAAGCTCATTACGTTTGAAAGGAAGAATTTTTATGCTATCTGAGTTTCATAACATTTGCAAAGATATCTGCATTTGTTACGTACGCATAAAATGTTTTTGCCATGCTTCGTAAGAAGAATAAAATATTTGTTTCATATGGGATTAAGATTAAATGTAGTAAAATGTGTTTAGTGATTGCAAACTTCATTTATTTAAATATTGATCTCGGCAAGTACCATGAAATATCTTCGACTAGCTTCTTAAGACGATGTTTTCTGAATTTGACCAGTATTTCTAAGAACTGAAACAAATATTAGTATTTAAAATCATTTTTGAAAAAAAGACTAAACTCATCTAGAAACATATATGGTCCTTTTAGATAGAGTTTACTCTAAGTACAGAGTTTTAAACATTATGATAAAGGATTTGTGAGAAATATTTCAGCAGTAATCTTCAAATATTAAACTAAGGTTGCCAATAATCTTCAAATATTAAACTAGCTTACTTACTGTGTTATAAAGCAAAAGTTCCGACTACGATGTAACGCATTCAAAAGTTAAAAAATGTTTAAAAAAATCAAACTGATAAAAATCTAAAATCTTTCATATTTTACATTAGCCCAAAGGGCGGTTTTTTAACGTTTTGTGCGTTACCTTTATTTATTAAATATCATGTTCTTCGTGCATAAACCATGAAATTCAGTTCAACATCAACATCACAAAATAATTTTAAAATAAGCATATCTTTAGAATTTCCGATGCACAGTCGAGCGCGCTGAAGATAAAAATGTTTTCTCTGTACAACTTTGTCATTGCTCGCTTTGAAACTTTAAATTTGTTAATCAAAAGTCGTTAAAGTTTTACAAAATATGAAATCCATAATAAAACAAATTCCAAATTTCAAATTTGAACTTCCAGATGCCCATATTCGGGTGGAAACCTTCAGTATTCAAACTTTGATGGCTCCAGGTACCGTCGTTTTATCACAATGCGAGAACATACATACATTTATGCAGATTCTTCATTATTTAATTTCTTTAAATATAATACAGGGGTCTAATATTTGGTGACAGCAATTTGAAAAGGGAATCATCGTTTATACCGAACTGACGCAAAATGCCAAAACGAAATTAATAAATCCTCTAGGCGAATTGCCCCTTGGGATTAAAAATATGCTATATATATTTATGCGCAAAATTCGCAGAAATACTTGCTATATATTTTTGTGTGGCTGGGTAGCAGCGTATGGATAGTTAGAGTTATTTTACTTTACGAGAAATAAATACTCTTCAGACTAAAGAATTTAATTTTTACTCTAATTTAGGCTAAATTTTCAGAATTAAATTTGTTTTAGTAAAAAGTATGGAAATGTTACGAAAGACAGCGTGTATTGCGAAGTAAAATGTATCAACAAAGGAGACATTGTATCCATACATTGAACGTAATAATATTTCCTAAGAACAGTGATTGCGATATCGTCTTAACATCGGCCTTTACTGATGGTTCAATAGTCGATGAAAAGGTGAGTTCTGTCGTCTGTGATTCTTACGCAATCGAAAAAAGCGTGATATTGTAAAAAATGTTGTAATCCCAAAAGAGTGCATTTGCAGATAAATTATTGGCAATGAAATACGCAAGCATATATGCAACAATGCATTTGCCATGGCTTTCGACATGAAATTATCAAGATTATACCATAATAAGCAAAAGTGCAGGAATAGAGATTGAAAAGCACGAAACTGATCTTGATAATATCCTTCGAAGAAGACTGCATCAGTTTTGGGCACCAGTAAAAATGTTGTGGAAATTATTAATTTCCTCTTAAATCAGTACTTGATTAAGCGCGGTTGATACCCGATATGTTTCATAACAGATATATCTGACACAATGAAACCTGCCTATAGAGAGATGATCCAACTCATTTTATCTTCAAACGTCCGTTTCACAATTTGACACGAAGCTC
This sequence comes from Stegodyphus mimosarum, assembly GCA_000611955.2. Lineage (NCBI taxonomy): Eukaryota > Metazoa > Arthropoda > Arachnida > Araneae > Eresidae > Stegodyphus > Stegodyphus mimosarum. The sequence continues at coordinate 32,460 of KK122001.1, forward strand.
AAAGCGACAGATTTATAACATTACAAAATTCACTTATTAAAAACCAAGCAGAAGAATAACAAAATAATTAATAATGGTTCTAAACTGCGTTAGACATAATCCTTAACGAAACAGCTCTTCATTCTACGAAATTTTGACTCATTTCTTATAGCTGCAAGTTGCTACGCAACAAGAAAACAACAACTCTAAACACGCTCAGATTAGCGGAATGCATTCTTTAAAAGATCTCCGAAAGACTAACAGCTCTTATGTCATTAAATTATATGAGTCATATTAGTGACTTAGAAAGTAAAATGAATAATAAATGTAAACACTGAAAAATGTTCCGTGAATGTGAATTATGAATAAATCGAAGAGAGTAACTATATAGGAGCATGCGCAGTTGTCCGTTAAATTTAATTTTCCGAAGCGCACTAACTTACTTCCAGATGTAAAATCGAAATGAGTATGAATACAGTAACACAATAACAATAATAAACGCAATAATGATAAGAGTCATAACAGAAATGTAATCCTTCGGTATCTAACTCAATAAAGTTAATTACCAATTACGATAAAGTATCGTTTATCCTACATAAACGGGCAAGCAGAATTTTGGATTAGATAAAATGTCGGATAATAGGGAGGTGTTAAAGAGCGTATTATACGTCAGGGTATGACATAATATTAATACATTACGAGCCTCATAATCATGTTTTACAAAAAAAAGGGAAAATGTCAGCTGAAATATGAAGTTACTGTTATAGAACTGTCTGAAATTAAATACAGTACATATAATACATATTTCAAAGGTTTTTGAAATTAGTCTGCATTCGTGATGAGTGCCGTTTCTTTGCTGTCAAGTCTTGCCATCTTTGCAGCTATGTTATGTCGTAGTAGCTTTTTCTTGTTGTTAAATATAACTTAACTGCAGTTTCTAGAGCCTTAACTCCGTCGCTATGTAAAATTCTGCGAGTCTCAACAGGTGGTGTATAATCTCGATGTTCAATTTCGTTTTCATCCCAACTGATAAGAGCGACAATTTCAGGTATTTCATAATGATATTCATCCTTCATGCAGCTTTCGATTTCTTGCAAGAATTCTTCACATTCAGAAATATGTTGTAAGGATTCTTCGGTATTATCTGTGCTTTGCATTTTCATACTTTCATGATTGCCTAGCAGCTTCCTCCCTGTTCTGAAAATGTTCCAGCTCTTGCTTCAGCCTACAACTGTGCAATCCGATAATCATCAACCTTTACATTGGATTAATTTCATTTTTTCAATAATTTACATTGATTAATTTCACTTTTCCAATAAGCCTCTTTTGAAACTACAAGTGTTTTCAAAATCTATCATCTGTTAGGCTTTCGGTTTCAAATAATTGTTGAAATGTTTTCTTGAGTGCGTCCATTTCTTCAAACCTCGATGAATTTTTTTCACCCTAACCTTTAACTAGAGGATACCGTAGCTTTCTTTCCAACGGTCGAGCCATCTGACACTTTCTGTGAAATCTGGATCCCCTTCATTGAAATCATTACAAAAAAGCAACGCCTTTTGCTGTAAAATATACCCTGAAATAAGCAAGGCTTTGTCAAAGTACTGTATAAACTAAATGTACAAAGCTTCACTCATATTTCCAGTTTTTCTTGCTTTTAATACACACTCCGTAATTCTAGATGAATACCATTTTTCTGCTAATTCTCATTTTTTTATTCTCCTGACGTTACCTGTCCAACGCCAAAATCCTCAACTACCTTTCCCGCAATGCCTCTTCCTTGTTTAGGTTCTTTCATTGCCTGATGTTTTTATTCCATCCGCATAACAACTTTCTTTTCATCACTATTCTTTCTGTACTCTTTTAAATTTTAACTCTTAAAGACTACAGCATAATTTCTTAAATTAGACATACCACACACATTAAGAGTAACAGACCATAAATCCATTCGCATACACTGATAACTGCACTGCACCGAATGAAAACACGTGAATCGTTGTTTAAGATGGGCGCGCCGCTCAGCGAGGTCGGGAGCAATGAAAAATGGACTACGTCACAGCTTGCAGTTATTATAGACGATTAATGCACTTTTCACATTTTGATAATATGGAATGTCGGATTAGAGAAGGTAAATTAAGCTAGAATGTATATTAGCTTTGAATGTACTTCATTCCCACGAATTGTCCATGTAAACTTAGGGAAAAGGTTTGAGTTTAATGCAATAAAAATTTATTGAATATATTTTACTGCTTAGAATGCTCGATTTCTAGGGCTGGCATAGAAAAATTCATATTTATATTTTAAAGCTCTACTGCTTATAATGCTCAAAGTATTGTCAAAAAATACTTACATTTTTCAAATAATCTGCAAATTTGTTTATTGCAGTAACCGATCTCACATAAAAGCCCAATTTTCGTTAAGAAGTTAATTTATTTTTATTTCACATTTTTAAAGGACTTGTTCTCAGTTATCGAAAACAATGTTTTTTTCTAATATGCGAATTAGAAGTATAGATATATCAAATTTTCTGAGAAACGAACAAACTGGAAGATACTGTCTGTAACAAAGGAAGTCAAAAAAGCAAATTAAAAGTCGAGTTTTCATCTTTTTCCGAATTTGATTTTGAACTAAGTAATTTGAAGTATTTCAGTATGTTTGGGGAATCTGAGAATAGAGTTTCGTTATGTATTTTCTCATTTTCATTTGGCAACAACGGGTCGAACTTACTATTTAATTTAATTTATTTAATTAATTTTTATTTTATTTATTTTCTTTTTTGTGTACTCTTTAAATATTTTTAATGCTTTATGTTCACAGCAATCATGATAGCGATAAAAATTTATTATGGAATTTCCTTAAATCCTGCTCATAGATTTTATGCATTATTATGCAAGATAAGAACTTTTTTTTTAAAATGACGGGTTCTAGCCATGTTTAGGCTTTCGCCCTAAACCCAGAAGTCGTGGTCCTTTTATTATGGAGGCAGCTAATAAGCGGCCACCGTTACCTGCTGTGAGTGGACAGACAATTTACACATATGCCTTCTCCGAGATCCCAACCCGATCTCTTCTGTATCGCAGTTGGCTTGCCTAATCATTACACCGTCAGAAGATAAAAATTCACAGCTTTTAATTTTAATTATATATTTTTCCTTCCTTAGAGTTTTGACTAACATAACTGTCCACATTTCTAGTGAATCAAAATTTTACAATTATTCTGCTTCTCGTATATTTATGGTTAATATATATAACATAAAGACAAAAGCAACTTTATTATCAACAGCATTTTTTTTGCCAGTAATGAGTGAAGGTTTTATAAATTTCGACTTAAGACTTTCAGTTTTCTACATATATTTCTCAAAATCATGTATTCTACTCACCTTATTAATGATTACATTTTAGTTTGATTATTATCCCTCAGAAAAATCACATAAATTAATAAAGATAACCATTTTGGAAAACGCCTTTCGAACCACAGACCTGAAATTCCTGAAAATGGAAAAGGCAGCAAAGTTTCCTTTATTTTGCTTAGCATTAATTTTGAGCTTTGAGGATTTTATTTTTCTTATTCTGAGTTATATAAAAGAAGTAAAGAAAGGCAAGTATCTACTAAGGTTCCTGAGACTCACGCAGTCACGACTGCTTTTAAGAAGCGAGAATTCGCATATAAAGCTATATTTATACTGTACTTGATCTTATTCCACTAATACTAAATTTAGCAGTAGCCAGAAAAGACTTTCAGTAGCTGCCAAAAATAAGCAATTCGTTTGAAACAACCAAAGGGCCTTCTAATACACTCTTAGACAAAAAAAAAAAAAAAAAAAAAAAAAAAAAAACGACGCACCAAGAAAGAGTTATCCGAATGGGACGAAACACGGTAGAAGTGATTTACATGTACACAAAAACAAATTATTACAGTTTGAGAAAAATTTGATGATTTATTGAAGTGATTTCACAAAGTGAAAAAGTCAGTAACGCGTTTGTCCACCTCTGGCCCTTATGCAAGCAGTTATTCGGCTTGACATCGATTGACAGAGGTTGCCGATGTCCTCCTGAGGGATATCGTGCCAAATTCTGTCCAACTGGCGCGTTAGATCGTCCACATCCCGAGCTGGTTGGAAGTTCCTGCCCATAATGCTCCAAACGCGCTCAATAGGAGAGAGATCCGGAGATCTTACTGGCCAAGGTAATGTTCGGCAAGCACTAAGGTAAGCAGTAGAAACATGTGCAATGTGGGGGCGGGCATTATCTTGCTGAAATGTAAGCCCAGTGGGGCGTGACATGAAGGGCGAACACAACGGGCCTTAGAACTTCGTCGACGTACCGCTGTGCTGTAAGGTTGCGACTGATGACAACCAAAGGGGTCCTACTATGAAATGAAATGACACCCTAGACCATCACTCCTGGTTGTCGGCCTGTCTGCCGGAAGACAGTCAGGCTGGTATCACACCGCTGTCCGGGGCGTCTCCAGACTTGCCTTCGCTGGTCATCGGGGTTCAGTTCAAAGCGGAACTCATCACTGAAGACTATTCTACTCCAGTCAGTGACATTCCTGTGCGAATGAGCCCGACACCACTGCAAACGGGCTTGACGTTGTACAGAGGTCAATGGTAGTCGACGAAGAGGCGCCGTGACCTCAGCCCCCTTTCTGTGAGCCGTCTATGAATGGTCCTTCCGGTCACTGAAGCACTAGTTGCACGTACAATCGATGATAATGATGCATCTGGGGCTGTGAGTGCCGCTCTGACGATTGCTCGGTCTTCACGTTCTGTTGTTTGTCTAGGCCTACCGCTTCCTTCTTGACGCTGTGTGCGGCCATGGTTCACCCAATGCTGCCAACATCGTCTAAAAGTAGCATTGCTTCTGCTCAAATGTCGAGCTATTCGCCGACAAGACTAACGGCTTCTTTGAGGCCACCTACACGTCCTCTCTCAAATTCTAACATCTGCGCATATCGTTCGCGCACCTGTATGCGAGGCATAGTTACTGTCTACCAGAGTACACAGAATTAAATTCGTGAAGAATTTATGACCTGGAATCGTAATTTCTCCTCTTAAATATCTTGCCAGTTGCGCAGATCAGATGCACTGTAGCGACAACCATTCATTCATTGACAACCAAAATGTAAAATTTTGCATTTTCCGTTGAAACCTATATGCATATCAATGTTATGTAGCGATTTTTAGTTAGTTTAGAATTATGGATTAATATGTAGTTAGTTGCAGTTTATTTGTTAATTAATTATTGAGTGAGTAAAATTATATGCATTAATTTATGCTTATTCTAAATTTTTCTTCATGAGTTGTATTGCTTACGTTATTGAATCAATTATTTTTATGCGAGTTAAATAGAGTTCTCATTCTTACGTTACGCGTTCGATAGTAATAGCTTTCGGGAAAAGGAGACAATGGGAAATCGGTTGCTTTCTGCATAATATTTGAAATTTAAAAATACTTCCTTTTTATTCACATGGATGAAATTTATACCTCTTAGAGAGAAAAAATTTAGCCTTCTTATGAATCTACTTTCATGACTGTACGTCGTCCCGTTGGAGAATTATGCCCATTTAATTGCTAAAATTGTTGAATTTCGTGTCTAAAAATTTATTCTGCTAAAAGGGTCTTATTCGAGCACTTCATTCGTCCAAGGTCATGTACTGCGTCCGGTCGGGAGATAGGGTTGTTACATTCTTTCCCTCACCCCTCTCCCGTTGGCGAAGGGGGTGGCGAGGGTGGAATTTTTTTTTGGTGTGTAGAGGGAAAAACTAAGTTTTCGCAGCACTGTTTTGTGTTTGGCGAGATTTGCATACTAATTCACCAAATTTGGTGATTTTCGAAAATTCTGGATTCTGGACGATTAAAATCGGCATGCAAGGCCTTGCTCAGCCCCTTTTTGCCTCGGATTTGCAGCTGTAATAAGCACGCGTTTTGTTTCTTCCTCTGGAAGAGCCGATGTTGACCCAGGGTGTCCGGTAGTGGACATGTTTACGTCCTGCCCTGAATAAAAAGGTTCCTGGCTCCATTTGAGAGGGAGATGAGGAATAAGATAAAGATGTACATCTAAAGGGATCATTTGAACGCCTGCTCCTCCGCACTTTACCATCCCCGTGTAGGAGTCTAGAATGGTGTTTTTTCTCATCGAATCAATGCGTTAACCCCATAGTGGATGCAACTTGAATCCAGCTTTATCCGGCTTCTTCCTGATCGGTCACTTAGATCCGAGTACTACCATCAACTCGCCAGGATGGGTCTAGTTCCGAGAATTACAAGTTTCCACCTTCTTCACATCGGTCTATAGGTCCAGTTTTCTCGCTTCGAAACGTCTATGCTTTTTCTCCATCTTCCTACTGGGATGGGCCTTGACTGCTGTCATCATCTCTGTGCGGGTTAGAATCTCGCCCAGCTTCGGGCTTCAACTTCAAACGGCTGCTCGTCTGGAGATTGTTCCGTCTAAGTTCAAGATTGTCACTAGCAATGCTTAAATAAGTTTCAAAATTCTTCCCTTCAAGTGAGTTCAACCTTTTGATTGTTAATTTCACCTGAAATTTAGTACAGCTTTCAACCTAAATTCCGTGAACATGTCTCCTAAATAATAAGGCTAATTAAAATATTGAATTGATTCGTGTAATTGAAGAAAAATTTTCCAGCTATGAATTATTAAAGTAAGGAGTAATTATATGTATATTTAATTTCCAATTAAATTCTATTTAACTTTTAGTCAAGGTTTTTCTGCTGGATCTTAAATCCAGGCTGTTTAATTAAGCAACTGCTGCACTATTACTCTATTTAGGACCTTTTTAACTTGAATTGTAATTTAAATTTATATATAATGAATTAAGACAGATATTAAATTTGTTAACTTATCTAAATCTTACCTTTTTACTTTTAAGTTGTTACTACTTTTGGTTGAGAATTAACTTTAACTTTGCAAATTAAGGAACAAAATAAAAAATTTAAATTCTACTTTACCTTAATCGAGTAATTGAATGTAGGAATAAATGTAATCATTTTTCTCCAACGGGTCTACTTGAATATGTAATATTTTGTAACTGCCTAAGGGATTGCTAAATTGATGTATGTAATTTTTACCTGAGTAAATTAAGAAATTTCCTTGAATGAAGTAATCCTTATCAATATTGGTAATACGCCTTAAGACAGCATGCTCGGTGATTCATTAAATTCCTGTGTATTTTTATGCTGGCCAGCAGAGTTTGATAACTGCATATGAAAATTTAATATTAATTTTTACGGTGTAATTTCTTTGATTAATTTCATCTCGGTGCATATTTGAAAATAGCAATATATATTATTAATTCTAAATGCATATTTTAAATAGTTGTCACCCTGGTACCATAGATCTAGAAATTAAAGTTGAAAGATTGCGTGTCTTATAATGCTGAAATAAATATCCTTGGTTATATATATATATATATTTGATTCAGAGTATTTTCTTATGATGTCTTGTGTAATGTTCTTAACACCAGTACTCCTGTTTGGTCTTAGGGGTTGTTCGGGTTAGTTTTGGGAAGGATATACACAACGCAATGAAGTTTTGGTTATGATATTATTGTAGGCAAATTATTTAATTTCAGGTTTTAATTGTAACAGTTAGTATTTAACGTCTGGTACCATAACACCAGAACATTTGGTGCCGCGACCACCAGAACATCAATTTGTGTCCAATTTGCTTTATATCTTCTCGGTGCGTCGTGGTGCGTCGTTTCTTTTGTCTAAGAGCGTATAATTGATACTTTAGGCCAGTGCTATTTTATTTTATTTTTTAAATCTTATTGATTTTGTTTAGGGTATTCTTTTCCGTCATGTCTTCAATTCGAATGGTTTGTTTTTTGATTCACTAGTCTGTAATAACACATTTTCTTTTAATCTTATTTTGGAGATATTAAAGACTTCGTCAAAATGCATTATCTGTTAAATAGTTAATTAGTTAGTACTATACTAGTTAACACTCGAAGAATGCCGTTTTGAATGTTGTTATTCTGTTTAAATACCTTGAAGAAAATTTCTTCCAATGTATTTATTTTTTGCAGTAATACTCGTGTCAGGATAATACAAAAATTATTGTCACTGGAAAGAAATATTTATTACAAGCGTTGTGAACAAGGCATCCAATGAAGTGCAAAACTACACCTGTGACAAATACAAACGTTAATTTAATTGTTTAGTCATAAACCCCTTTCTTGATTACACAGAAAGTAAATGTTCTTACAGTCTTTCTTCTAGCGAATAATAGACATGTTCAATGTTGTTGAGATTGTTGTACAGTTGAGATTGTTTATAGAGGATATTTCAGTTGTTTTTCATGTTTTAAAACCATCGTTTAAGTTTCACAAAGCGAATTGGAATATTGTTACGCTCTTATCTACCAGTTCCTATGAGAGTAATACTTGTACAACTGGAAGATTTGGTGCTCTAGAATACATCAGATGTCTTTGATAGAACAATATTCTCAAGGACTTAAACAGTGTTGTGGCTGGTCAGTTTTGATGGCTTTGTTTCATGACTGCTTTTTTTTCCAAATTTTTAAATATTTTGTAAGTTTGTTTGTTTTGTAACTTTTTAAAAATATTTTGTAAGTTTTGTTTTCCCAAACTTGAACATAACAATTTGAAATGTTTTGCTATAATCTCAGAATTACAAATTTGTGTCTTATTATATTTTGTTCTTAATGTTCATTAAATTATTCGATTTTTTACTTTTTAATTTTGAACATATAGTTTTATTTAAAATGTATTAATATGTGTATGTCATTTACTTATCTATATTTCTAACAGACATCCAAAACCGAAAATGATTTGGTTAAATTTACAAAAATTTAAGGAAACAGAAATTCTAAAGGTTTACATTTGAATTTTTATAACGAAGCATTACAGTGATATCAGTACTGCCGTACGTTATTCATAGCATTTTAAAATATATCTCGCTTCGGTAAAATACTATGTATAAATACCAATATAGTTATTTCCCCGCAATAAGTTTCTTCATATTAAAAGTCCTGAAATATATAAATGCTGTTTAGCTCTTCTGTGGTTAGCTTGGTTTCTCCAGCACTTTTTTTAGGTTGTGCATAAAAGACTTAGCACCAATTTTCCAGAGCCCTTCAAAGGTTGGAGCTATTGGCAGAAAAATTTCAACAGTACTTTATCAGAAGCCCCCTAACCTGATAAATTGTAAACGAGAGTCCTTAACAATATTTTATAAACGTTTTAGTTCCGCGTGAGCACCTTCCAAGTTGTATGCGTTATCTGTGAAAATTACAGAGATTTTGCTTCGTCTTGCAATGAAAGGTTTCAAACTTGCAGTTAATGCTTCGGATGTTAGATAAGGCACTTCATCAAAATGTATGGCCTTCGTAGACACATATACGAAAGTTTCTTTACATAGTTTTCGTTTAACACCTCTTCTTTGCCTCTGTATTTAAGATAAAAGGGTGTATGAAAGTCCATTCCGGTATTGGTAAAGGGGATGGGTGCTCTGAGTTATACTTTCCTAAAAAAGATAAGCAGTGATGGGTTTTGTGTTTCGGTAGCACTGTATCCATTAGTTAATCTGCCTGGTCAAACTGCTGCCACCAGTAAGCTAAAAGGTTTGAAGTACATTGTAAAAGAGACTTTGAGGTTCTAGATGTAAGTACTTCCTATGATAACTTTCCATTGTATCATAGGAATCAGGTTTTGTAAGTTTGTGGCTAGCCGGAAAAACTAAAGTATATTTATTTCTGATGGTAGCTCAGTTTTGACTGATTAGAATGCCCTTCAACACGAATAGCACCGTTGTTATATAAAAATGGATTTTGAAATCTTAACTATCTTTTGAGGCGACAGGTGTTCCTGTTTGACGGGTGGCACCTTCCGAAGAGAAAACGTCAACTTCAGCTCTGAAAATTGGTACATCTGAAGCATGATTTAGTTTTTCTGACCTAAGTAATTATTACTGCTGATCAGCTGTGTTTCTTGCATTAAGTATGAACCAGAATAAAAATCTGATGTGTACACCATATGAATGTAACATTATACGCATTTTCCCCTGCATTTTATTTAAACTTATTGAATCGAATTGAAATGAATCTACTCCGTCGATAGCGCACACACCACAATAGAATAAATGTGCTTTTTAAAATTCACTGTATTCATTTACCATAGCGATACTCTGGCGCTAGGTTCACTTAACAACTTTACATCTCATTCATTTTATAACTCGGAATGCGAAAAGGTTATATCATCTGAAGAATTAGCTAATCTTCTATTCTATATTACATGTTCTATTCAAATACTGTAATAAATTTAAAACGATGCATAAAAGAAATTAAACAAAAATAAATAAACAAATAAATAAACAGTTTTTCGCACACAATTCGGCGCTGCTTACCAAATGCGCATGCGCAGCTCGTAAACATTCTCCTCTATCCGAAACAGACTGGCGACAGTATTTTCTGCTAATATGAAACACTTATTTCCTCGAACTTCATTACAAATCTCTTTCTCATTCAACTAATTTAGTTCTCACTTCCCGGCAAGGGAAAAATAATAAAAAAAACAAAATATTTTCATTAAAAATTTTAAAATATTGAAAAACATAAAACAGCAAATACAGTTAAAAAAATTTTACAATTAAAATTAAAATTTCCACTCAAAAACAAGCAAATCGGCCAGAGGGCAAGATGACAAATATTTCGGTGCACAAAACTGAAAATTTACTTTTGGACTCAGCAAAAAGACGCTGAAGGCATAGAAACTGATTTAATTTGCTGTGGACGCTATGCTGAGTCAATATATGGGATAATTTAGTAACTTAAATGATAATTCCAGAATGAATTAAGCTTGATTTAATTCGCAATAATAAAAGAAGACGTTATTTTGTTGTTGTAAAGTTTAGTTTCTCTAGATTGGCAACAAATCCACTATTCTGCTAAGTTCCAAATGTAAACAAATATGGCTGCTATGGTAGAAAAACTTGATGTTTACATCACATAACTTCCTTGTACGGAATATTAAATTATACGTATTTTTTCTTGCATTTCATTTAAACATATTGGATTGAATTAAATCTACTTCGTTGATAGCACACAAACCACAACAGAATAAGGGCACTCTTTAAAACTCGCTATATTTGTTTACCATAGCGACACGCTGGGCTGGGTTCACTTAACAGCGTTACATTTCAATCATTTTATAACTCAGAATGCATAAAAATTTTATCATCTGAAGAATTATCTCATCTTCTATTCTATATTACATGTGTTAATCAAATACTGTAATAAATCTAAAACGATGTATAAAAGAAGTCAAACAAACAAACAAACAGTTTTTCACAGATGATTCAGTATTTCTCGTTCATTTAATTCAGTTCTCACATCGCGAGAAGGCAAAAATAAATAAAAAATTTAAAATATCTATATTAACAATTACGAAGTAAATCTTAAACACTTATTTTATCGAATAAATTTCAGAATGGATTAAGCATAATATAATTCGCAATAACAAAAGAAGGCGTTATCTTTGTTGTTGCAAAGCTTAATTTTTATAGATTTGCAAGAAATTCACTACTCCGTTGAATTTCAAATGTAAACTAATGTGGCTGCTATGGTAAAAATAATTAACTTAGCCGCACTTAAACAACTTTTAAATTGTTGATTAATTGTACATGAAAAATCTCTTCTGAATCCATTTTAAATCAGTTTTACAATACGTATGGTGAAATAAGAGTGCTTTATTCTGTCCTTACGTACAGATGTCAAGCAAAAACATTGTTAAATTGCATTCGATAGCGGTCAAAATGGAATATTTTCGTTGAAATATGGTAACCGGAATTTTTCCGTGATTACAATACTTCCTTTACTTCGTACAAGGAAGCAAAAATTAGGCTTAGCCGCACTTAAACAACTTTTAAATTGTTGATAATTCTACAACTATAACATGCAAGTTAACTAAAGGCATTAACCCTTAACCGGAAGATAAGAACAACATAATTAAATCACTTTTAAAGCAAAACATACGCAATTTACAAACATATAAGAATAAAGAAACTGAACTCACTGAGCCGAGTAACAGATTGGATATATTATCGGCCGCATCATATATATATATATATGATATGATGATCATATATATATATCATATATATCATATATATATATATATAAGATGCGGCCGATTGCAACCAAAAAATAAGGTGCGCATCTACATGTTATAGGAGACCCGCATACAAAATTTCAACGTCCTGAGGCTATTCGTTTTTGAGTTATTCGAGATACATACATGCACACGTGCGTACTTACGTACAGACGCCTCGAAAAGTCTGTTCTGAATCCATTTTAAATCAGTTTTGTAATTCGTTTGGGAAGAAAGAAAATATTCCTGTATTCTGTCCTAACGTACAGATGGTACGCAGAAACGTCGTTAAACTGCATTCGAAAATGATAAAAACGGATATTTTCGTTGAAGTGTGATACCCGGAATTTTCCGTGATTACAGTACTGCCTTCACTTCGTACAAGGAAGTAAAAATTAAATCTTTGATATATTTCAAATAATTATTAGTCAAGTTCATGGGAAGCGTTATAAGAATGTTGTGCAATTCAAGAGCTGTCGGTAATAGTGTTTCATTGTCAGTCAATTTGAAGTAACTTTAATCTTTGCATATTTTAGCTGTGGTAATGACTAGTCCAATGAATTCCAAGGGGTAGCGGCGACACTCCAAATCTGGTATATGTATTGCCCGGTTCAATGGACAGTTTGAAAGTTCAATGGACAGTTTGAAAGAAAAGCTGCTACGTAAAGCTTTTATTCTTTTCTTTCGGCTGAATGGTGTGAAGGATTATTTCCGAACTAGCCCTTCATTCACCTCAGGGTTGTTGTTACCATGTCATTTGCGTAGTTTCATCCCATCACGTTCAAACAGCTGGTTTTCAGTTCTCTCTGAAGTCTCTTGGCTTGAGTAAAGTCCGTAGCAGACGACACGACGTCGTCTATGTAGAAGACGTTTAAAACTGCGAAAGAGATTAGAGGAAAGTCTTTTCCTTCATCAAAAGCAATATATGAATTAAATGTGATGATTCCAGCCTATCGAAACATTTTTTCTGTGTACCTATTAAAGACATAAAGATGTTTTCTAAATCTTAGCCTGATAGAAAAAAGGTTTCCTTGTGTGATTTCTCCCTATATTGAGGGACTGACCGTTTGTAGTTTTTGCACTAACGTTGAAGATCATGTGCAATTGAACAGTATTCTTATCGGTTCTATAGAACTCAGTATATAATCAGACATTGATGAATTGGTTTCCAGACGTGTACTAAGCTGTTTTAATAATTTAGACATGATATCTATGGAACAGGGCAACGTTATGCTGTTTTGTAGAATCAGGTTTAAATGGCATTTGTACAACAAAGCCACCATCAGATTTCGATGGTCAATCACAACAAAACATTCCTCCCAATATCTTAAATCTCTGGTTAGAGATGGATTGTAACTTTCAAGATTTTCTCTCTCCCAAAAGGACTTAAGCGTTTGGTTTAAAGCGGACATATTTACAGACAAGTAACACAGATCAATAAATTAATTATTTTCTATTGAACTAGTACTTCAGTCGAGTCCGATGCCACATATTTAGATTCAGTTCCTCAAAATAACAGTTTGTTGTCTTCGGTGCGAGCGCTTTCACTTCTGATAAATTCAAAAAACAACTCGGCTGCAAGTAAAAAATCAAATACTATATATTTGTAAAATTGAGGGTCTATTAAAACGATGTTAAATGTTTTTATTTCCGAAATGTCGATTTACTTAGATGAACTAATATCAATTATTTTTGGTAGGAGCGAATGTCTGAATCCCCTTCAAATCTGATCATTCATCTTTAGTTTTTGTTTTAATGCCTAAAACGGAACCATAAAACCTAAGGCATAAACCAATTTGTAAAACACACCGTATTTAGACTTTCAGTTCTTTAACACAGCTTATTATGTTCTTTAGATTTTTACACAAATTATTACCGAAATATCAGTAAAGCTTTATCAATTTCAAAGAGAATAAGCGTCTGTAGCAACAAAAGCTTTTTCACTCTAGAAGATGATAGACCCGTGTTGAATCACCATCGAAATGGATAGAGTTTTTATGAAAATTTACACCAAACATAGATTGTCTTTTACTAATATAAAATTTTGGCTCTAGTGTAGAATTGGGTGCCCCTTTGATTGGCGACACATTTTGTTTAATTTTTGGCGATAAAACGCCATTTCTGGTTATTATGATAGTTTTACCTTGGTTTGCTTCCATTGCCGTCACTTTAGGGTTACCGTTACTCTGTTTTAACGTTATATGACGTCATCGTTGTTACTTTCTTAAATATAAATTTTATTTGTTGTTTTTGTGATTACGTGAGTAATTTATGTAAAATTAAGTGTAAATTTTATTGGTTATTTTTGTGATAGCGGGAGTAATTTATGTAAATTATATTGTTTGTTTTTGTAACTGCGTAAGTATTTCATTTTACTTTTAGTTCCCCGCTTGATATTTTACGCTATCGTTCTCCGTCATCCAGCAAAGTAGTATGTCTGGGAAAATTAATATGCGTTTTTTTTTTAATTGGAGAAAAACGGTAAGAGAGCTATTATTGATTGGTGTATGCATGAAAGTTTGATTAGTTCTCGTTATGTTTGTCCTGTTTGTATGAAAGATATGCGTTTGATCGATAGAAAGGATAGATCGGATGGCTACGAATGGATTTGTCGTGAAAAAGGTGTGAATGCTCATCATTGTAAGAGGTCAGTGAGGAAAGGTACCTGGTTTGAAGAGAGTAATATGAGTATGATTGAGATTTTAATGTTTTCGTATCTATGGGTGTATGAAGCTGGTACGAATTTGATTATGAATGAGGTGAATGTGAAATCGAATAAGACTGTGGTTGATTGGCTGTTTGGCTGTTTTTTACGAATTGTAAACTACATCATCTAGCTCAATTCGCGTTTTATGACGTAATTTTGGCTACGCCTGTTTGTAAAAGCAAGTTGTAGTTAAACTGTAGCTTCATTTTTGAAGAAATGTTAAATTCTATTTTAACTGAGTTGAAATGTTAGGTTTATAATGTTACTGCGGGAGATATTTTTTTATGATAAAAGTTTATTCAACTGTCTTTTTTTATGTGAAAAGAGATCACTGTGTACATGGACAAAGCCAAGGTTGTGCGATGCCGAGTTTGTGCAATTCTGGAATTGTTTTTAATTGAAATAGATGGATGTGTGCATGGACAAAGTCAAGGCAGTGCGCAATGCCGAGTTTGTGCAAGTCTCTGATGTTTTTTAATGAAAATAGATCGATGTGTACATGGGCAAAGTCAAGGCAGTGCGCGATGCCGAGTTTGCGCAATTCTCTGATTTTTTTAAGTGAAAACAGATCAATGTGTACATGGGCAAAGTCAAGGCAGTGCGCGATGCCGAGTTTGTGCAATTCTCTGATGTTTTTTTAAGTGAATATAGATCGATGTGTACATGGGCAAAGTCAAGGCAGTGCGCGATGCCGAGTTTGTGCAATTCTCTGATGTTTTTTTAAGTGAAAATAGATCGATGTGTACATGGACACCGAGTTTCTGCAATTCTTTGGTGTTTTTCGAGCGAATACAGATCGGTGCGCACATGGGCAAAGCTAGGTTGTATGTGATGCCGAGCGGTAACGTAACATATTTTATATGCAATGTTTAATGTATCATTTGTGTATTAAATGTGCATTGCTGTTTTAATTGTAAATTATATTATAGACGTTTTTTGTATTTAAATTTTATTTTAAATTGTTTTGTTTTGATATGTTAATAACGCTTTTCGATTTAAGATGAATATCGATAATCCGACAATCTACTGTACCAAACAATCTACTGTACCTACACTACCAAAAGTGTAAACTTTGACCCTATAAATAACTTTTACGTTATCATTTAATATGTAGTGTTTTCTATCGTAATTGCACTTGATAATATTAATTCATTAATAATATGTGTGTGAAGCATTGCTTAGTGCTCGAAATTTGAAGTATTTATTTTCTTATCTTATTTTATCTCATTGTGAGAAATTAGATTTTTTTTATTTATTAGTTTGTTGAAATGTAGTATGCCTACGGAAAATATGATTTGATTTAGGGATTTAAGAAACAGTGATATGAAAGCTGTGTATGATTTTGATATGGAACAAAAATATTTTTCTTTTTTTATAAATGTAAAGTTTAAAATTTTTAGAAAAAAATGAAGATTGGCTGCTTATTAGTATGTAAGGGATTGCATCGTCACGTAGCAGTAAGTAATAATAATATCAATTATAAAAATGATAAAATTAAAGTGTTCCATAATATGAATTTAAATTTAAAAAAAAAACTTTTTTTTTGTTTAAATGTTAAAGCTTAAAAATCTTTGAAAAAACTGAAACTGTTTGAAATATGAGAGGCATCGACGATGCTTACCGTTTTAATAATTGGTAGAATTAATTTACTGCATCATGGTAATTTGAAATAAAAGCAATTTATTATACGTATTTCGTATTTCTATATCTATAAAGAATACATTGTGACGTCACAAGCTTAGTCCCACCCATTTTTGGGCGTCACTTAGCTCCGCCTTCGCAATTTTGTTTACGCAAAGTATTCTAAGCTTTTACCATGCCTTCCTGGCGCCGATATTGGCGTCAAAAAAATCGCCAAAAAAGCAAGGGGCACCCAATTGTAAACTTTTACCAAAATTTTTAACCTAAGAATAAATTTTACGTTGATTTGTTTGTTTTCTATTTATATATTGTTATAGCAGAGAAAATATCTTCATTTTCTAAAATTCTGCGCATTACATTTCTAATAATACTTTTTAGGGTAGTGAAATAATTTCCCCCCTTATGAACAGAATTCGTTGTAAGTAAATAATCAAGAATACTACATTAATTATTCCAGTAAGAAAATAATACTGTATATCAATACCAAGATAATTTCTGGCCACCTATTTTACTTAAAATTATATTTAATATATTTGCATATATGAAGTGAAAGCATAGTGCTCCCTCGAATTCGCTAATGCTACCAACTTTAATACCTCGAATTCACTAATGCTACTAACGTTCATAGGTGATGTATTTTATATACCTAACTATTTAATTATTAACATGAATGGTTGTTACGTATCAAATAACTGGTGCTTAGTAATATATATGGTAATTAAAATTATTATTTAGTCTAACAAAATTCTTCAATTTTGAAATACTGTATTCATAAACTAACGAGCTTCTTTTAAATTACAAACATGATTATAATCTACTCTTTCAAGCAGAAAAATTACTACTTGATATTTGAGGGAAATTTTAGAGATTAAATGCAAAGGACTTTCTTAGCAATTAAAGAAAGTATAATATTCATACCTTTCCACGAACCATTCCAAATGTTGAGCAAAATAAAATTGTATTGCGACCTTATTCGAAATCTGACTTAATGAATTGAAACTGTGAATTTTTCACATGGGCAAATACAGTTTGATATTTTGAGATACTTTTTCGGTTTGGAATTTAATCTTATTCTTTAGGTAAATTTAAATATTTATTACTTTTCATGATTATTCTTAAACTTTTCCTGTGTTAATATTTGCTTGTTCAAAGCAGTGTGCCACAGCTTATGAGGATTACTGAGGAAGGCTTGTCTTCGTATAGGGCAATTAAAAAAAAGTTGGCTTCTTGTCCAGTTATATTAGAATTCTGCATTTAGTATTTTCTGCGGAGCTGAAAATTACGTCCTGAAGTTTTGATTTAACCGTAAATGCAAATTAGGAGCTGTCCGAATGTAGTCATAAGTCCGAGACTTTTGAGTACACTCATGGACACAATCGTATTTTAAGAAATGTTTCTTTCTTTTTTTTTTTTTTTTTTTTTTCTATAGACTCTTTTTTTAATTTTTTTTTTTAATCTCCATTACTTTTGGGCTATTTATTTTTAATTTTATTTTGTTCCATCTTTTTCACGGCCTTTCAAACTCTTATAAAATATACGAAGTTCCTTTTTATTCTCCTCTGAAATACGAAATTGCCCCTTTCTATATACCCTTCCTTTGCACCTTAGCTTGATTTTTCCCTCATCGGTGCAGAAAGACTTAGCGGGTGCAAAACAAGACACCTGTCTGCTTTGCCTGTCCGTCTAAGAAGGCCTAGTACTCCCACACCTACAACCTCGTTGTGGCTGCGAATTTAAATCTCTGACGCTTTAATGCAGACGGCTTCTAAGATATATTTGAGTACGTATACCTGCTACCCAGTACTCCAAGAAGGTTTTGGGTTTAAGGCGTCTTTACAGTTATTGGATCATTTTGTTAGACGCAGGGGTTAGATGTGGTCATCATTATTTGTCATTCGAGTTTCTAAGTGCAAAAAAGAGTGTTTCTTGCATAATAATTCAAGAGCCGACGCTTATACGCATTCTTGAAATTTTGAGAACAACTTTTACTTTCGTGTGTGCGAAAACGCTAAGGACTGTTTATGTTGTGCTATGGCGTGTCTATTGAACATAAGCTATTTTCAATTTTTCACTTATGCTATAGGTCGAATTGACCTGTATTGCATTCTATACACCGGAAACACCATGAAAATACCCATCCACTTGACAGTGCTAGAAACTGAGTCAAACTACCAACGTTTGCAGTCTTATCCCCTAGGGCCTGATGAGATTTTCGTTCTGATACGCTAAAGTTAGAAAAGACTTTCTACATAACAGGAGTAATATATTCAAGGAAAATGTTCTATAGAAAATTGATCCAACGTTACGCATAGAAAAATTCACTAGAACACCCATGTAAGCAAACCGTTTGCCAAGACTGGAACCCAAATCGAGCTATCAGCAACCCCTGAACGATAGGGTTCAGCGGCATATCACACTTCGGCTTTGCTACGTTTTATTTTCAAATATGTGCCCAATCTTTATCTGTATTTAAAATTACTTTCAGAACTTACAGAACCGCAAGTAAGCTTTACGTGTAATGTTGCTTGAGCGAAATAACTACAGTTCCAATAGACATAGGTTTAATCATCGTAAACATATTTCATCAATCTCGCTGTTGATTACAGTACTTAAAATTCTCACATATGGGAAATGTTGTATTATATTATTGTATAAATTATTAAGCACTAAAAGTAAATTTAATGGTTACTTTATAACTTTCAGAGGAATGTGAGTCAATCTCAATAAAACACAGAATTTTTCATATTACTTTCAATTTATAATTACGTTTTGCGTAATTCAAAATCTTAATCTAATTGTAAATTTCAAATACGTAATTAAAAGTTGATTATATCTATCAGCTGTTCTATTTCATGCAATATGGGCCTAATTTGAAGGTCTTCTATAATGTTATCCAAATTGATCAATGTATCATTTCATATCTGACAGAGGGAAAAAAAAGAAAAAAAGTTCAATCAAAAATCTGTAACACGGAAAATGCACAGAAGTTTTGAGGTTAATTATTCTTTTGTCTTAATTAAATGAGCAGATTATTTAACATCAATTCCCCTTCTACTTTAATTTGAAGTTTTGAAAGCTTCATATTTTGTTGGTCTTTCAGTTCTTTAAAATAGCATTTTCACAAATGAAGACATTC
The DNA here is from genome assembly GCA_000611955.2 of Stegodyphus mimosarum. Classification (NCBI taxonomy): domain Eukaryota; kingdom Metazoa; phylum Arthropoda; class Arachnida; order Araneae; family Eresidae; genus Stegodyphus; species Stegodyphus mimosarum. The sequence goes on from KK122001.1 coordinate 52,046, forward strand.
AAGTTAAATGAATTGTCATAGGATTACGAGTAGGAGAGGATTAGTTGCTGTATTGAACTTAAAACAGATTCTTATTCACATGAAAACTGTTCTTATTTTAAGATAGCAGATATCTAGAAGGATTTTCCCGAACCGGAAGTATGCGGGTCGATATTTTTTTAATATAGATAGATTTTTGTAAATGGTGAAATGCCAAATCTCATGCGGTTTGGGATTATGACTTCAGTCTTCTGTGGATATTATTCAGGTATCTCGCAAATAAAGAAAAGCAATAACAAAATTTGTGAACTATGTACTTTGGGAAGAGAAGCATTCGGCAAGGGAGGATGATTTTATGTCTGTTATAAGAGACTATTTTCCTTACATGCATTTGTAATGTCTTCAACAAGCAAATTAATTTCCAAGTTATGCCGAAGATTTGCATTTTCGTTGAAAACAGAATACATATTTCATAATTATTAAAATTTTTCGTTCTGTTTTTACACTGGGCAAAGAAATGTCTTCACAATTTCTTGATCACATACCATAAGTATCATTAGGCAAATTAATTTCAAATTATTTGATGACAAAAACAAATTGTATGTTCCAAATTAAATGCAATTATTGCTTAAAACAACTGAGACCAACTCCCAAATTCTTATTTGTGTTGTGCTATCAAGATGGGATTAACCAAGGTATATATTACCTCAGGTAAATTTGTTAATGTAAGAGATACTATTGTTATTATTATTTATTATTTAGAAGATGCTTCAATAAACATCGTATGTGAGTAATTTGACGAAATAAATTTACAACTGGGACTTTAATATTCAAATCTTTCTTTTATTAAATCCCGAAGTAAATCCGAAGTGGAGTTAAATTAAAACGAAATAACATAGTAATATTTTTTCTAGCCGGTTTAAGATTTAAATAATACAGCTTTAATTTCTGTATGATAAATTCTTAAATTATTAGGCTTAGTTTAATTGCTTGGCATGAATTAGTTAATTTTCTGAAATGTTAGTCTGTAGCATAAAGTTTTCAGATAGAAATTTTTTATGTTTTTCGTAAAACTTTTACGTGAATAACCCTAAAAAAAACTTCAAAATATTTCGTTCATATATCCCAAATATTATCCTTATAAAACTTTCGTACTGAACAGAGAAAAGACATCAAAACTGTCGACACTTTAATGCTGAAGAGACTGTGTAACATTAAAGCAAAAAAATGGGCAATTTCTATTTTAAATTATATTTGAAATGACGTTTTATAATAAGTGCTAAGCGGGAAAATGCACTGAAATTTAATAGGTTAATGATTTTTACACCAGTCTTCAATTTTGGTATCAGAAAAATCATTCAAATTAAAATATAATTGCAACGAAATCATACTTTTCTCATGAAACGAATACTTGTAAGGTGAATGAATATGCATGCCTATTATGCAAAAATAAGCGGGAACGCGGATTTGTTCTTATGTAATATTAAATTTACAAAGATGGAAAAAATGGTTCAGAATACGGTGTCCGTTTCCAACGCTTTTATACATATCTTTAACATTTTAGAAGGTCAAAATGAAGCTTAGATTAAAGGTAAAATACACATGGTAACTCATAAAAAAGGCTTAGATAATTATTTTATTAGTACCTACTTAAATATTAAACTGAATAAATTTAAACAATTTAATGCTGCGTTTACGTTAACTCCTCAGTTGTAATTGTAAATCACTGCTTAATTGATTTTGTCAACTGCCTTTAGTGCTGCAGTGAAAATTTTGCATGCTACTTTAGTTGTTCTGCTTCATGTAACTTAATCGGATTTTCCTCATTAACTTTAGCAGAATTTCTTGTTTAAAGAGACGCTTATTAACTTCAAAATGTAAGCAGCAGCAGAAAGTATGTTTCTCGAATTAGTGTAAATTACTCACAGAAGGATGAAAATTAGTTTCTCGTATGGGCAGGATTAATATTTTATGCTGTTTTTGAAAAGTTATAAGAAAGCAAACTGATTCACTATTGCCATAACTTGTCAGCAACGAGCTGGAAGGGGGATGTTTACAAGCAGCAAATGAAGCGAAACAGTTTGTTAATATGCATAACCGAAACATATTTTGGATTTAAAACTAAGTAAAAATTCAATATCACTTGAATTTTAGACAATAGAAAAAAAACTGTTGTCTGAAAATTTATAATTAAAACCTAACGTTTTGAAAAACTTATTATCAAACTCTATAAAAAATTTTAAATTATTTTTAATATTATA
>KK122001.1:56352-72850 GCA_000611955.2 Stegodyphus mimosarum
TCATGCAAAACTTTTCAATATCTTACAAACAGTGAAATAAGCAAAAAATAACATGAAAGAAACTCAAAAAACAAAACATTTCGCGCAGAATTTTACTCTGCAGAACAACTTTATCAAAAAAGAAATCAATAAAAATGTATTATATATATAAAAAATGACAATGATATATGCAGTATCCCTTAGTACAAATATTTCTTATCCTAATAAAATAAATTAACCAACTTCCCTTTGCAAAATCTTAAGAACTCGAATGGTATAAACAGATTAAGAACTTAAACAGATTAAAAATATCATGCAAAAATTTTTTATAATTAAAATTATATGTAATTAAAACATAATATTACAATGAAATAAGCAATATCCCTTGATACAAATATTCATTATCCTAATAAAGTAGTTAAACAATTTACCGTTGCAAATAGAAACGACTTTTTAATTTCTTAAACTTTTCAGTCTCTTAAAAACAGTAACATAAGAAATACGATGAAAAATTGTTGCCAAACCAAAATTTTTAAAAGAATGAAACTATTCAAAATGATGCAATTCTATCAAAAATCTATCAACAACAATAAGAAAGGAAAATTGTTGCCAAAACTACATTTTAAAATATCTGAGATGTGAGAAGTGTATTCGGAAGCTTCATTTAAAAAATAAAAAAAATACAAAATATTATTATTTTTCCAAAATTCTTTTTTTAAAAGGAGTCGAAAGGATTAAAGTTTAACGTGTCCAAAAACAAAGTAAAATAAACAGCACATTTTTTAAAATAAGTTTTTTTAAAAAAAATTCCGCTGAAAAGGTGTTAAGCTCACCTTCCTAAATAAATTCGTATTTAATCGATTTATTGAAATACGAAATTTATTTTAAGTTCGTAAAATAGCTAAGTGTCTACGCTTCATTATGATGTAAAAATGAAATGTGTAGAATGAAATCTCGCTTTCCTGTAGCCCATTATGTCTCAAAATGACGCGATTTGGTCACAAAACATAAAATAAAAAAAAATTCTAATTCGAATTTCGAAAAAATCGCTTCGAGGTGCACTGACTCTTGCGTAGATTCACCTATGTACCGAATTTTGTGGCCCTGGATCTATTAGCTTACTCGCAACACGAACGAAAGACACACACACACAGACTCTTTGTTTTATTATATGTAGAGATTTTCATTATTACAAAATATTTTGAGTAAAACTCGTCATCATTTACTAATAGTTAAATCCATGATACTATACAAAATTGAAATAACATATTTATAACCTAATGGGTTTGAAAATATATTTCAAATCTCAGCAAAAACTATCAGAATAAAAAGAAGACAGAAAATGTTCTTTTTTGTGTAAGTAGGATTTAGCTTGGATTAAAGCTTTAAATATCAGTTTGATGATATTGAGAATTTACTGGCCAATATTAAAAAACCGTGCATAACACAAGAGATAAAAATTTTGGAAATAAAATAATTATAATTTGTTGCAGCAATTTCTTTTGTTTGAATTTTTCAAAAGCCATTAGAACGTTTCTTGAAGACATGATAACGGAATAATTTTCAAATGAGCTTTCTTTTATCAGAAAGCCTCTAAAAACTCTTTTCCTTTTCGCAGAATTGAGTATATGTGATGATTAATTTTACAATAACTAAGTTTATCGCATTTTTGTTTATAAAAAAATATTCGACTAATATAAAAATATTTTTACAGATTTCGTATTTATTTAGAATTGTTATTAAAATTGTTTTATTTTTTCCTGCAAAGCAGACGAATTTGAAGAGAAAGCTACGTCAGAAAAGTAAAAATACAAGAGTGCGTGCATTTAATATTTAATCGCACGAAAACGCCGACGCATTGTCTAGAATGCCTTGCCCAGAAAACTGCCGATATTGTTCTAGGGCCGAAGCTAAATACCAGCTGCTTAATCGGGTCGCACGTCAAATTACAACATCAACATCCGCTGATCCAGACCCATGGTGTGACAAAGAAGTCAGAAAAGACCAGCTGGAAGGCCGTGACATTAAACCCATAATTGATTTAAAGGAGACCTCAAACAGAAAAACTCTGTCCGAAACTGCTGCTACCTTGGGATGGTCTTTGCACAGTCCTAAACTGACTGAACGATGTCGTGGTTCGGATCCGTAAGTCATCGAACTCTAAACCTAAAGTTGTTCGTTACGATAGGTTAGCTCCTTACTATGGCCATAGTACGTAGTGTGTATAATTGTAAATAGGATAAGACCATAGTCCTTTTTGTGTTTCGCCATTTGATAGTATTTGATTTGTATTTAGTATCTGATAGTATTTGATTTGTATTTAATATTTGATAATATTTGATTTGTATTTGGTATTTGATTTGCTGAAAGTTTGCAATTATTTTGCTATTGCAAGGTAATGTTGATTATTGCATTGATGCCTTAGTTTGGCTTCCTCTCCAGGGATTGTACTGCGCGGGACGTACAGTCCTTGGGAAGGGGGCAGTGTTACGGATTTCGTATTTATTTATCTATTTATTTATAGTTGTAATAAAAATTGTTTTATTTTGCCGTGCAACGCAGAAGAATTTGAAGAGAAAGCTACGTCAGAAAAGTAAAAATACAAGAGCACGTGCATTTAATATTTAATAAATAACTACCTCGTAATTGCTGTTGCCATCCAGACAAACTAGAAAATGGATTTTACCAGAATGTTCCCGTCAATAATTAGAAAGCTTATAAAAGCCGAATTAAAACACCTCAGCTCATTTTCTGTTGTTTTAAGCGATCTGGTATTGTTTACTTAATGCTGTTATTGATTGTAGCGAATTCGGTGTGAGATTTTATTAACTTTCTCTGTTTTGAATTGAGTTCCGTTTAACGATTGAGATTTTGTGACATTATACTAATATCTCTGAGGAAGTATTTCAGTATTTTGTTTTATTTCTTGCGAAAAGAATGAATTTTATTAACGTTTTAACGACTTGTGCCCATTACGAACCCGTACGCACGCAACAATATTAATACAAACACCTACTTATCTCAACCGATGGAATTTGAATAAATCTTGGTTTCTGTGACGTTTATTTCTACAAATATTAAAAAAATAAAATTAAAAAATCTCAAAGTTTTCAGATTTTGTATTACGTCTAAAGGGGCATTTTATTAACGTTTTGTGTGTTACCTCTACGTATTAAGTATCATGTTCTTGGCACTTAAATCACATAAAATTAAATTCAACAGGAATATCATAAACTATTTAAAAACAGTACATCTTTAAAGTTTCCGATAGAGAGTCTCGCGCGCTGGAGATAAAAAGGTTTTTCCTGTACAGTGTTGCCATTGCTCGATTTGAAATCGTTAAGTTTGCTATTCAAAAATTCGTTAAATTTTTAGAAAACGCGAAATAGAAAATAAAACAACTTCGAAATTTAAAATTCGGGTTTCCCAGTGCCTATATTCGGGAGGAGGACTAAATTATTTAAAATTGACGGCTTTAGATATCGCCGTTTTTTCACAATTGCAGAAAATACCTACATTCATGCACATTCTCCTTTATTTATTTTTTTAAGTAATACAGGGTGATAATATCTGGTGGCAAAAATTTGAAAAGTGATTCAACCTTTTACAGTCATTCAACATAAAATCCCATTTCGAGACTAACAGTTCTTCTGAGATAACGCTCATTTGTTCTAAAAATATGGAAACATCTGATAAAAGTATTCATTTTTATATTGTTATCATGTAATTTCTTTCCATTCAAGAATGCCTAAATGAATTTTGAATTTCGAAATTATCATAGATAGCTTTGACGAAGAATATTGAAGATCTCTAACGAAAAATATTTAGTACTTTTGATGAAGAATATTGAGCAGCTTTATGCAGAACAGTTTCCTGAGTATGCAGAACAATTTCCTTCCAAAAACCTGTAAAATTTTTGAGAAAAATGGTTCGCTTAGATCCTGTTTTTTAAATTGAACTCAGAGATTTTATAATATTCAGGTCTTTGAGATATATACAGAAAATGGGAAAACTACCCCAATATACTCAGTAAAATACAATAAGAAGGTGAACTGAAGCGTTATCTTCTAGATAAGTGACATCCTTCTTGCCAGAGACAGGACCTGGTAAGTTTATAAAATAAGGCCAGCGGAATATCATATTATTGCTGGTCCAAACCATAATAGAAATTCTTCCATATTTCACAGTGGGCAAAACGCAATGTGGATTAAAAGCTTGAAGTGGTGGCGTCTCCAAATGAACTCGATTGCGGCGGCTTGGATATATTTTAAAGGCTAATTGATCAGATTACAGATCAGACTTCACTGATCAGCAGTATAAATGTTTCAAATATTGGATCATTCAGTCCTTGCGGTATTCACTTCATTTATTAGATGTTTAGCGATTGCAGTTCTACCACAATTTCCTTGCATGTAGACTTTTCTTCTCACTATGTTTCTAGTGACAGGGTTCTAAAACTCTTATTTAAATCAACAATTGTATTTACCATTGTTATCTCCTTCTTTTGTCAGCGATTCTCTGCAATATCCTTTTCAGTTTGTTATTTTATGGAAGCGTTTTACCATGCTGACACTTATTAGATGACCTTAATATAGAAATACAGTAGGAGCTACCTTGACTCCAAATGTACCAATACATCCCAATACAAAAAAAATTAATTTCCTTCACTGATCAGAGCAGTACCTGCCATATAGATCCATCATTATAACCTCTTTGACAAGGCTGTATATTTGTAACATAATTCACATCCAGTTGTATTAAGCGGTAAGTAGAATTATATCTGAAAGTAGTTTATTTTGCAAGTATTCTTCCCAAACAACATGTACAAACATTTATGATAATATCTGCATCTTTAAACAGATAGCATTTATCATTTTACGCATTTTAGTAAATGCTCACGCACTTTTGTACAATCTCAGGAAAAATTAATTAGTCTAGGAAAGTAGCCCTCTTAACGTACTAGAATGATAAATTAAAGAGAATAATAAACAAAATCGCTTAAATTCTGAAAGATTAAAATATGTGAAAATACATTTTTGCAATATGATAATTTAACAATAAACTACAGAAAGTTCTAACAAGCGAAGTACAGTAACCATCTTTTAACACGGAGTCGCTTAAAGTGAAAATTCAATTAACATAAAGAAAATTTCGATCCCGGCAGCGATGTATATGATATATAAGAAGTTTTACCGATTAACGAGAATTTCAGTTAGCGCGAATTAAGAACTGTTTTTTAGTCAGTTGCGTCATTAGCTTTTTCCATTTAACACGAACTTGCAAAATTTGTTCACTTTCTTCCTATATTTTCTCTGCCAGAAATGCGTTCAAAAATTTTCCGTCGCATTTAATTGAAAACCACGCAGAATACGTTATAATCTTAAAAGCAAACAAGAACGAGAAACAATGCTTAATAATCGCGATTATCGTAGTGTACTTCAAGTGGACCCATAATTCAGTCAAAAGCAAATGAGATTCCAAAACATTTGGACGTTCAAGATCTTAGATGTTTTGCTGTATGACGGTGCCGATTCCGAAGGAGGTACTCAGTTTCATTATTAGTGATTTGTGATGAAGGAATTCGTAAAGTCCAAGAAGAAGGAGCAAACAACTGGTTGTGTGAGTTTGTCTAAGCGTTAGAAAAGTATGCTATTATGTGTCTACAATATGTATGAAACTGCACTTTTTTACAATCTTTTCCCAAGCTCGCACTCTTGAAATAAAAGGTGACAAGTACCATGGTCGTTCATGCAATATACAGCCCAGAACTCTTCATACATGATCTGAACTTAACCAATATAAGGTTCACATTTTTTCACAAATGCAATAAATCAGCTTTCGGATCAAGGCATTGTTGCTCTTATGAAGAAGTCTTATCACAAGTGACTTGTGAGAGTATTAGGTGCGACTTGTGCGACCATAAAGGATATGGAAACGCCAACTTGAAGAATACTTGATGCATTAAAAGCTGTCGTCTCATCCTGGAAGTCCGTGTTATCACACTACATAGGGAACTGTTTTAACAGAGCATCTAGACATAAAGATGCAAATTGTCTTGACGAGTTAGAGGTGACAATGATACCACTTCACCTAACAAATGGAATATTCTCCAACACATTAATTTTGAGAAGTTTGTTAGTGACATGACGATGTGGCCGTGCGCGCTGCAGCGGAATCTGATATACAAACAATTATATCTGAAGTGTAAGAAATGTCATCAGAAGAAAGAGAGGAGGACAAGAGAGGACCCGCGAGGAAGTGTTACACGCCTTAAACCAGGAGTTCTCAACTGGGAGTAGGAATTCCCCCTAAGGAGGCATTACAGCTCCAAGGGGAAATACTGTCAGTTTCTATTTACCTGTTAAGTATCTAATTTTAGTTTGTGAATATAAAAAAATCTATCTTTAAGCAAGTTTTTGTATATGTCTACATTTCTTGCATTTCTCTTGTTTAATTTATAAAACAGCCTAAAAAATAATCGAAATTTAAATAAATGCATATGCATTTTTTCAAAGGAGTGGGGGAAGAATGATTGGTTAGCAATGGAGAAATGGGTACTTGGGGAAAGCAGGTTGAGAAACCCTGTTTTAGACACTTTACAACGTTTTGTTGTAACATATGAATTGACCGCTAGTTTTCAGGAAGCTATGAGTATAGTTGGTCGTGAAGTTATCAGACATTTTCATTTCTGTCAGCGACAGAGCAATATACAAAAATCTTTCACCAGAAAATTATGCGTGACTACATTTTTGGAAGTTACATTACAGTAATTAATGTAATACTGCAGTGTTTCCTATGACGACATGCATAATACACTGTAGTACATATATAAATCCTTAATGTGAAAAATAACGCTTCCAAAAGTAAAATTTTAATCCCCAATTAACACAAATGTTTTTAAGTCGAACTCTTGATTTTTTTATCCCTTGGAATTCATATTAACGTGCATTATTTTAATATCGATAGTGCATAATGGCGATTAAAGCAACGGTGTCAACTACGTTTTGAATTTCTGCCTTAGCTACAAATTACTTTAGAAGTAATTTCGGATTTTAAAAAGTACGATTTTTTATATTTAAATACAGCTTTATAATATTTAACTTATTTGTCTTATTTAAATAAAACTCTAAGCCATGCATGCCCATTTTAAAGTGAGTGGCAATTTAAAATGTAGACATTTCGATTGAAACCTACCTTAAAAATTGATATTCTATAGGATTATAAAAATAATGCATTTACGATATTTCACTTAAAAAAATGGAATCACTTTCAAAACTATTCCGCATTTATAAACTCAATTATTATAAATTAGCATGTTTTATGATCGATATTTTCGCCTGCTTTATTTATTTTATTTTTTTGAAACATTAAATGTACCACAAAATCGTTAAATAAATATGCATTAGACCTTTGTTAAATAACCGCATGCATGGTAAGACATAATAAAAGTCAGCGGTCCTATTTTTTATCCAGATTTTTAAATTTTTTGTTACAATTTTAGATGATTATTCAAATTCACGAAATTATTCTCTGGATTATCTTAGCTAAGAGCAAAGTCATTTTCATTAAAAAGATTTCATCTAAAAGCTATCTTCATACAGGCAGATAGAAAGGATACTCAGGGCAAGTTCATCAATCAGTGCTGTACAATTACTGCTGTATGCTTACAGGTTCGTAAAGATATCCTAATGTAATTAGACCAGAATAACAGGAAAATTTGAAAGTTTATTAAGAAGCAGAACCGATCAAGATAGACAAGATTAAACAGCTACAAATAGCCCAAGAAGAAAAGAAAAACAGGAATAATGTGAGCAGTATACGTTATTAACATGTTAGGGATATCGCAGATAACCAAAATCTCTAGTACAGCAGATGTAAACTAGTAATCACCGAGCGAGAAGATTAATAGGAAAGAAATGGAATTTTTACTCGTAATATTTGGAAGTGATGCTGGAAGCCAGCGGTAATATTAAAGCGCAACCCGTAGGCGTGGAGTGAGAACCTGAGCTATAAGTTAATGCAGATATTCACTGAATGAAAATTAAAAACAATGTCTTAAAACAAATGAAAGTACTAGCTTTGCAGATAAATAATTAAAGTGAGAGTCAGGAAAACAGTGAAGCATCAGTAAGAGGAAATCACTCATTTGGCATTATGATATATTATTCTTGGTCTCTTGGTAATACAGTCGGTTGTAGGGTAACAACTAGTAATTGCTGAGATTTCATAATAAACGGAGGTGCACATATTGTCAAAGAAATGTTCGAATACATTAAAATATATTCACGAATGTTTGGTATGTTGATCTCCCAAATAGCGAATTTAATATTGGGGATGATGTAAAGGATTTTATTCTGTAGAACGTCTATTTTCCTCTATTTATTCAGTGGAGTTTCATATATGTAGCTATCGTCAAAGGAAGAAATATCACTGTTAGGACAAAGAAGACTTTCTTTGGAACTTTCGCCTGATAAAATCAGCAAATGAAGGTATCTTGACAATACATCTGTCGCTGACGTTTGGTAGAACAATCTTTTTACTCATATTTCCAAGTTCTACTTGATCATGTGTTGCTTTTTAATTCAATCATCAGTTGACTTAGAATAAAAGCTCTGGAATAAATGCATAAAATATATAAAAAGTAAATTACAAATGAATAAATATAGCATGTATAAAAATCACAATACTATTTTCACTAGATATTTCACGAACTATTCACAGTCTCAAATGGAGATTTATCAAAGATTAATTTCTAACCATACTTTATCTTCTGTACAAAAAGGATACCAATTATATTCATAGTTTGAATTCAACTTGTACAAATCAAATATTCAAGTTGTTATGCAACTAAATATCTAGTTAAATCAAGCACTTCATAATTAAACAAAATATGATTTCAAAGATTCCTTGTTTTCTAAGTGTCTTATTTTCTAAAACGCGCTAGAGGATAGTGAAAAATAATTTTACAAATATCTCTAATTAATTCAGTAAAACTATTCACCCAGTTCGCTAAGGTTATGAACTATAAATATAACAACAAATAACACAGAAATACAGTTAAATATCAATTATAGCGTCCGCTGGTAATTATAGCATCCGCTGGCCGATAAAAATATAAACAAAAAAGTTTTATTTTAGTAACAAAATTATAACTGCAAGCTAAGCTTGGATGTTCCCTTGATGCTAAAAATGAATTCATTAAATTCCATTGTTTTACCATAAAGGAAAATGTTTAAAGGTACACAAATATAAATTTTTCCACAGCAGATTTGTTTATCTAGTTGCAGAAATGTAAGAAAAAATTCGGAGATGTGTTTTTCCACGTTTTTAGCTTGAAGTTTAGTGAATTATAAAACATATGCTACAAATGATTTTCGAAGAACTTTCTTCCTTTCTTACAACATATTATTTTGTGGTCGAGCCCTTAAAAAAAGATCTTTCTTCCACTCCTATAGTCTAACTGCCTTTTCAGTTTCATTTTTCATCGAGCTTTAAAGATGCGCTGTGCTTAATACGCTGTGATGCTTCAAGTTATTTCAACCATTAGTGCTGATGCACTGTTAAGAGATGTATCACTGTTAAAGTATTACTTTGCTCGAGAGACTTTTTTAAAACCATTTTCAGCCCTACCACTTATAACTGACTCAGTTTCATCTCGTAAAAACTGCCCCGAGCAATTTCTCTCCTTGAAAAATGATTATTTTTGCTTTTAATATTTTATTTCAATATTGGCACATTTTTAGACTTTCGACAAGCTTAGAATTTTTTTTCTTATTTTAATTTTAGAAGAAAAGTTTTTGCAGCATCAAATGCGAAACTACCTCATTATGTATGCAGATAAAGTGAGGATGTAAGCATAAATTTATTTTCAAAAAATGCCACTTACTTGATTCCACCATTTTTTTCCCTTTGTGCTTTACCAAATTTCGGGATTTAGGTATAAGATATTAAATAATACAAACGTTAAAGTATCAAACTCATTTGTGAGAAAGGTTACGTGAAAGGCTGTATTAATGTTTATACAACCAACTTTCACACATATTTTATGACTTCATTTATAAACATTGTAAGGTTTATCCTAAGATTATTAACAGTTATTTTAAATTTTGTATCTTTCCTATCTTATTCTAATTTCAGCATACAAATTCCTGCTAGAATGTAATTTCAGAAGGGCAGTTAATGCAAATGAGAAATAGTACTATTTAAGTCGATACTTCACCGACTCCTAGAAAGAGTCTGATTCCCTGACTAGCGCACGTTTGCCTTTGGCTAAGTTCTTTCTTAGTTATTACGCTCTGCCATACCTTAGGCCCTTGCTCGGCTTCGCCGATTAAATTAATACTTAGGGGCCAACTAGTTAGATTTCTGATAGCTTCAGCTATACCTTTCAGATAGCTCAGTTAAGCTAGTTTAGTTTAATTTAAATTCATTATTATTTAATTTCAAGTCCGAGTGGAGGCTTTGTGTGAAGTTCCAAGTAGGAACTGATTGTAAATATTCTGAAAAATAAAGGGTTGTGAACTTCTTAAGTCTTACGTGTTTTGCTCACACACTTAAGCGATTATTCGCTTGTTAGTGTTCGTGGGGTTCTAAGTTAGAACTTTAGAATTAAATAAGTAAAACCCCACATTTGGCGCCCGAAAGTGTTCTTAAAGAAACATGCCGCTAGGTAGCGAAGACTTCTCGTTGAGCCCTTCTACCTTTCAGATTCCACAGGCTCAGCCAAACCCGATGGTGGGATTTGAATTTATCTTGGAAACGATGAGAGCGGAGATAAAGCCAACAGCAACTTTTGATGGAAGAGGATCTGTAATGACCTTTTTGGAATAGCTGGATTTGCACTTCACGTTATACTCTGTCAATCAGCCACAAAGAATTATCATCGCTACGTCGAACTTAAAAGGTCAAGCCCTCAGCTGGTGCAAGAATATTGCCAAGAATTTGTTGGGGTATGCAGGATCCGAAGCGTATACAAGGGAAAATTTAAAAATTCGCTATTGAATTCATTCCCAGTTGTGAGAGACCGCGCAAGACTGGAATCAGCATTATTTAGTAAATATGAAACTAATTTCGACGAATTAACAGATTTCATCTTAAGGAAGATCCACATTGTCAAATTATTATATGGGAAAAGGCTCGACAAGGAAATCATCGAAATAATTTTACCGCGGTTGCTTCCGCTAATTCAGAACTTTCTTGAAGTTAGAAATCCGCAAACGCTGGAAAGCTTATTTGAACTAGCTGTCAAATTTCAGAGTAGGCGAACGGCCGAAAACGCGCGTGTGAAGAATTTTACACAGTATTCAAGGTTTCACGCTCAGACAAAACCTCAAGGTCAGCAGACTTCCTATCGGCAACAGGGGAAAGCAGCAAAGCCGAACAGAAGGAAAGACGGTCAGACCAAAGCGTGGGGAAATAAAAAGCAGTTGGACCAAGGAGGCGAAGTAAAGAATGTAAACTAGTCACGGTGACTAGAAGGAGGGTGAAGTCACCGTGTGAGAAGGTAAATCCCTCAGAAATCAAGCTGAATAAGGTAGTCGTACAAAATTCGGTTTGCCAGAAATCCAAATACTACTAAACGACTTCCCTAAGAACGCCTTACTGGACACCGGGGCTCAATGCAGCTTCCTGTCGCAGGATTTTTTTAAAAAGGATTTTCGTCGTTATAGATCGTTTAACAGAATAGAACGACGGGTGATTGCTTTCCAAGGCAAACAGTGTGTCTGCTTGGGAAAAGAGGGGCTGCATGTTGAAATAAAAAACAAGGTGCAGAAAATAAACTTTTTGTAATAAAGAATTTGTTAACCTCAGTCATATTGGGGGTTGATTTCTTACGCGCAGCTAGTGAAAAAATTAATTTAAAGATTCTACTTTACAGGTTAAGATGGACAAAATTCAAGAAGAAAAAGCTGCAGCTCCGGATGTGAATCCAAGTCACCTCGAAGAAAGAGAAACAGAAACAAACCCAAGAATGGGTAAACACCTTTTCTACGTTATTCGACGATAAACCTGCGAGATTGTGTCACACAGTAAAGATACCGGTAATGAACCCCCAGTTTGTTCAAAACCTTATAGATACGACAGTGTGAAGGGAGACATTTTCGAGCAACACATTAAGAAAATGCTCGAGGATGAGATCATTACACCAAGTACCAGCCTCTATGCTAGTCCTGTAGTTTTACGTAGGAAGAAGAATGCATAGCCACCCGCAGATCCGAACGCATGGAGATTTAGCGAATATTAAATAGCATCGATTGCTGCCCAAGGCAAACAGTGTGTCTGCTTGGGAAAAGTGGAGCTGCATGTTCAAATAAAAAATAGAAGCAAAAAGTTAATTTTCTTGTTGTAAAGAATTTACTAACCGCAACCATATTGGGGGTTGCTTTCTTGGAGCTAGCGCAAAAATTATTTTAAAAAATTCTACTTTTCAGGTCAAGATGGATTAAGTGGAAGTTGAACAAGTCGCCATGCCGGAACTTGAGCTGAATCACCTCGAAGAAGGGGAAAAAGAAAAAATTCAACAATTGGTAAGAAAGTTTTCCCATTATTTGTCGAGAAGCCTGCCTTCTGCCAGATTGTGGCTTACGCGATTGATACTGGTAATGAGCCCCCAGTTCGTTCCAAGCCGCACTGGTATGATCGGGTGAAGAAATACATTCTCGAGCAACACATTAAAAATGATCGAGAACAAGATAATTACGCCAAGTACAAGCCCCTATGCCAGTCCTGCAGTTTTATGTAGAAAGAAGAATAGACTGCCACCCGCAGATCCGAACGCGGAGAGATTCGCAGTTGACTACAGAAAATGAAATAGCATAACGAAATACCCCACATATTCCCTCCTGATAATAGACGAAATTATAAGAAAATTCGGTCAACTAAATATAGGACAACCTTAGACCTGACGTCAAGCTATTTTCAAATTGCAGTAAAACCCGAGGTTGTCGAAAAGACAGCCTTTATTAGAACGTCAGACGTGTATGCCTTTTTGAGAATGCCGTTTGGCTTAAGCGGAGCTCCGGCTACATTTCAAAAAGTTATGGCTATTGTTTTAAGGCCTGTCTTGGGAGAAAGTATTGTCATCTATCTCGATGATATTATTGTGACGAGCAAAACGGTAGAGGAACACATTAAACATGTAGAGGAAGTTTTTACATTATTAAATGAAGCAGGCCTCAAAATTAATCCTAAAATGTGCAAATTTGCCGCAAAGGAATTCAGGTACCTCGGCTATAAAATATCGAAAAACGGTATAGAAACTGACAACTCTAAAATTTTAGCGATAATTATCCACTACCAAATACGGTTAAGAAGTTATCATCCTTCCTGGGGATGTGTTTCTATTACAGGGTATTCCTTAAAGATTTTGCAAAGATAGTTGAACCTTTGATGGTGCTTAAACGAAAAAAGATTAGGTTCACATGGACAGCGATTGAAACGCGCCTTAATTAATGCCCCTGTTCTAAAGTTCCCGGAAGGGAATCAATATTTCGAGGATGCAGCAGACTCATCAGACTGCGCAGTTAGTGCAGTTCTTTCCCAAAATGGGCTGCCAATAGCTTTGTTTAGCAAGACGCTTAATAAAACTCAGCGAAATTATACTTCAACTGAGCGGGAAACACTCGCGGTCCTACTATTGGTGCAAAAATTTCGGGTGTTGTTTGGGAGTGCCCAATAACTGTGTATTCAGTTCACGCGGCAGTTTATCGCCTATACTCCGGAAAAAGTCTTTCGCCCCGGCTCGTACGTTGTACACTAAGACTGCAAGAGTTTAATTTAATAATAAAACACACGCCAGGAATGAAAATGTAGTTGCGCCCTTTTAAGGATAAAGATCGATGAAGACGGAAATACAATTAAATGTACGATGCTAACTGCGAAAATAATTGAATCCCGGAAATCAATAATCGCCGAGTTAAAAACGGACCCAGAATGTAAAGACATTTACGCCTATCTGGAAGATCCCGAAAATTTCGAACATGTAGAATTAACGGCTATTGGCAATAGGGCAGCCCATTATGAAATTATAGATAAATTGCTCTTTTACACGAAAATAAAACAACGATAATCAAGAATTGAGGCCGGTTGTTCCGATGAGTCTACGCTTAAGTATTCTAAAGGAGCTTCATGACTCGAAATTAGGAGCCCATCTTGGTTAAAGGAAAACCCTGCAAGTGTCCGCGAAGCGGTGTATTTTCAGCAGCTATACAAAGTTGTGACGGCGTATGTCAGGTCATGTCACTTGTGTCAATTAATTAATGACGTTAATTACAACCCGGCCGGCTACTTAAACAACATAAAAACCACTTTCCCAAAAGAAATGGTTGGCATTGATTTGCTTGGTCCCTACCTTAGAACAGCGATTAATAAAAACAGATAATGTTAACCATCGTAGATCATTTCTCAGAATGGGTGGAAATAATTCCCCTTAAACAGGCTTCAGCAAAAATAGTAGCAGATTCGTTTCTAAATAAATATATTTTAAAATACGGGGCCCCACTAAAAGTAATATCAGATAATGGTAGGCAATTCTTAAGTAATTTATTTGAAAACCTATGCAGAGGACTTGGCATACGCCATCTAAAAATGGTACTTTATAGACCGCAATCAGATATTGCGAAACGCGTAAATAAAAATATAGTTAAAATTATTCGGGGGATATGTTAAGAATTATCATGACCTTTGGGAGAGCTGCGTCAATGAATTAGGCTTTGCCTTGAGCATGCATGACACTACACAAAAAAAAAAACCTGCAGAATTGTTCGTAGCAAGAAAAATTTTAACGCCTCTCGATAAGCTATTCGATCAACAAAGACAGGAAGAGTTTATATTGAATGATAGCCAGAAAATTATTAGTGAGGCCATCAAAAATTCTGATTCGGCGAGGTCGAAACAAAAATTGTACTACGATAGAAAGAGACGCGACGTAGAATATACGGTAGGCCAGAACGTATTAAAAGTAAAACATTCATTACCGTCTTCACCCGAAAGCCAAATTTTAAACCAGGTTTGATGGGCCATTCATCGAAAAAATCAAATCTTCTATCTTCTACATTTTATTTAAAGGCAGAAAATGGCCAGCAAACAATTGCTAATGTGGACCAGCTTAAACCGTACTATAGTCGCACGGATTTTAAAGTTCTAAGAGATTTATTGTAGGATAATGGGAATGAGCCAACAACATTGATTTCGCCGTCGCCCAGCAAAGATTCCCCAGCAACAAAAAGAAAAGCCGGTAACTCTGAAGTGTGTCTTTTCGATTGCGAAACGAACGCAACAACAACAAGGTTCAGGCAACGCCAGAATGAAGAATAGGAAAAAGACAAATGTTCCCCTTCAACAGAAGCCAGCACCTATAGGAAAACGGAAAAGGCTCTTAGAGGATAAGCAAACAAAACGTGCAACTACAGAGCCAAAACCAACGCCCTCGACAGAAACCTCAGGAATATGCCAGCCGAGATCGATGAAAAGAAAACAACTCGACGACGCAAGATTTATTCCTTTCCAGGAACTCAGAAAAACCAAGAGAGTTTTCAAAGATTCCGAGTCAAGGTCTGGGAACTACAAAGCAATAAGGAAGCCAGAATTCCAGAATTCTCAGCGGACAGGAAAAGCTGCTCGATTCAACGCCCGAGGAATGAAAAGAAAAGAGGGTCCTGAAGCAAATACCAGCCGTCCGAGACGACTGAGAATCCAAAGTTTGAAATCTCTAACATGGCAATAATTCTGCGCCAAGAGAATGCAGGAGTATAGAAACCAAAAAGATAAGTGAAAATTCTCCTTGTTTTCTATTGTGTATTGAAAGTTCGATTTATGTCATGTGTTTAAAGTTGCTAAATACTGTTTAAAATTTTATGTAATACATACTCAGCTTTACTTCAGTTGTTGAATTAAAATATCTTAATTGTAATGTATTATCTTAATTCTGTTATCAGACTTAAAAGTTATTAATTTGTTTTTATTTTGTAGTTTATCTTAATTTTCTTTGCATTGTTGAAAAGTAATTGTTGTCATTTAATTTTTGGCAGTTTTGGTTAACTCTGAATTTAAGTTACTTTAGTAATTATTTTTTTTCCTTTTTTCCTTAAGGTAGTTTGGTTAACTATTTAATTTTTTTTTTGTTAATACTTAATCTTAACTTGTTTGCTTAATGTTTAAATTCTGGTTAAGTTGACCCTTAAGGTCAATTAAAAAAAACACTTTTACAGTTTTGCCTTACACAAGTTGGTGTTTTAGGTTAATTTGGTTTTGTTAACGTACCCCTCTTTCTGGTAAGCTGGAATCCATATTTTCTGACTCTGGTGGTCGTGTTTGGTATTGTAGAAAACATAAAAATTTTTCTATGTAATTATTATATTTCCATTGAAGAAATTTTCTTCTGTCTTTTATTAATTTGGTATTTAAAAACAAATCCTTAATTCTTTTCTAAAAAACTTTTACGTTGCATTTAGATTTACGACATTGTTTTGACGTTTGCTTGCTCTGCCAGACAGTGGTCTGAAAAATATCTTTCACCAAG
>KK122001.1:72875-150613 GCA_000611955.2 Stegodyphus mimosarum
GTTTTGTATGCAGCTACGCCACGCCAAGGTTGAGGGGTCGGGGTAATTCGCATTCTTACAGGCGTTCACCATGCTAAAATGGGACCCTGAACGAGGCTAGCTTCCGCTTGTCAGGTTGATGACCCTGGTGGGTCGCAATTGGAATCAGCGATTATTCGCCAACTTCTGTCTAACCAACCTCCTTGCTTTCACCTTTTCAGTTTGGATTCCACTCCTAGGGTTCCCATGCACTTGGCTGGATTTGGACCGTCTCGGATCGCCAAACGAGAGGCTGGCGAGGAGATGAAAAAGGGTCCGCAGCGATCTACGAGAGGAGAGAGAGAGACTCTGAAGTTTTGCGGCAGAGGAGAAAGCAGTAGCTCCGTGCCGGGTACTCTGTGTATTGCTACGGTGGAAAGGATGGCTAAAAAATTTGCGAATAGAAAACCACATATGGATGGCGACGCAGGAAGGACGGAGCCCAGACAGAAGGAGCGGAAGGCTCTAAAACTTTCATTACATGCCCATCTTATTAACTTACATTCTCTTTCCTTTTTTAGATTCAATATGGCAGAACGTTTCTTCAATGTAATGGACACTGTTAAGTAATTGTGATTTCTTTTGGGGATCCCCTCTTTGTAGTGTAAACGGTATGTTACTTTGTTTTCTCACTTCGACTTGAACCACCACCATATAATGTATATTGTTACTAGATCTGTTTACCTTTAATAAATGAAAAATTTAATTTAACTTGTTCGTTTTCACTTATAATTTAGAACACTGGACCCAATAAATTTAATTAAAACTTGAATGGGTTATTGCCCAAATCTAAACACAACGCTTTGTTAGTACTTTACTGTTGGAGTATTATCTTGTACTATTTACTGTTATATTTGAACACGTAGGTTTTGATGTTAAAATGTTGTTTAATCTTGTCTGTCACACAATTTTACACCCTTTCAATATTTATTATAGTGTTATGATTTAAAGTTGGTTTTTCTTATACTTGACTTTCATGTGTACTGTACATTGGAAACTTTAAAGTAGAAAAATAACTCCAACAAAAACAAGAAATTGAGTTCACAGGTTTGCAAGAATGTTGTTGTAACTATCTGTTAAACAGTAAAGATTTTTGAATTCGCAAGTTGGCGAAAATTTGTTTTGTAAATACTTACTTTTGAGAATTCTCAAGCTGCCAGAAACTAATTTGTGAATATGTTTAGTCTAAAGACTTCAGTTGTTTTAACTTAAAGATTGTAGCCAAGCTTTGTGAATTCTGTATAGGAACTATAACGAATGATGTAAAACGAATTTTAAAGTTTTACGTGTTAAAATGTTCTATTGAATGTTGAAATTAATGTCAGCTTTTAAACTATTGTAAAAGTTAAACTTGTACAAACGTAAGTTTTGGTCAAGCATGACTCTAAATACTTTGTATAAGAGATGACTTGAATGAAAGTATAGTTTGAATGTGCTTAAAGTTAGGATCTCCAGGCTTCACTTAAAAATTTTAAAATTAAGTTCTATTTCAGGACATTAGTTCTAGTTTTATGTTTAAGGAATCTTCTGATGTCTGGAAAGTCGAGTTTATAACAAATCGTAGCGGTTGGATAGTGGTAGTATGCCTTCGCGGAAATACAACATAAAAACCTCGCCTCACTCAGAACAGTTTCTGGAGAGCGTGGAGGAAATAGATTTAAATCTTGTGTGAATGAAAGCTGTTTGAGGGCCAAAGTAATTTCAATAAAAGAGTATTGATAACGAAAGTGGAAATTGTGGAAGACAAAACTAATACTTTTTCCTGTCAGATTAATGGAAGGTCAAGACTGACGCCTAATTGAAAGAAAAGATGAAGCAGATTTTGTCAAATTGTAAAATTTTGTGAGACTAAAGATTTTTAGTTTTAGTACAGCTTTAGATATTATGTAAAGTTGGCCCTAAACAGAAAAAGTTTTAATGACGAATTCACAAAAGCGCACTTGCTACAAGTTTTAAACTTTGATGTAAAAACCTTTTGTGTAGAATTTACGCTCTTGAACAATGTCGTTTTGAGATCTTATTCCTCGAGTAGTTAAATTCTGGTGGGGAAAGATGTACCGTTTATTCTAAGTTTGTTAACAGTTATTTTAAGTTTTGTATGTTTCCTATTTTATTCTAATTTCAGCGTGGAATTTCCTGTAAAGATGTAAATAAAGAAACGCAGTAAATGCAAATGAGAAAGAGTACTATTTAAGTCCATACTTGAGCGACTTCTACAGAGAGAGTCTGATTCCCTGACTATGCGCGCGTTTGCCTTTGGCTACGTTCTCTCTTAGTTACTACTCCCGGCCATACATTAGGCCGATTTACCTTTGGCTTCGCCGATTAAATTAATACTTAGGGGATAGCTAGTTAGATTTCTGATAGCTTCGGCTATACCTTTTAGATAGCTTAGTTAAGCTAGTTTAGTTTAATTTAAATTCATTATCATTTACTTTCAAGCCCGAGTGGAGACTTTGTGTAAAGTTTCAAGTAGGAACTGATTGTAAATATTCTGAAAAATAAAGGGTTGTGAACAGTTCTTAAGTCTTACGTGTTTTATTCACACACTTAAGCGATTATTCGCTTGTTAGTATTCGTGGGTTTCTAAGTTAGAACTTTAGAATTAAATAAGTAAAACCCCACAACATTTATCAAACTAAATTTCAGTTTTAAACTTTAATAGAGGACATTCTAGATGTACTCTCTACCATTCGAAAATGTTATTCAGACTGTTTTAATAAAAACGATAATTCCACATTGCATTTTTAAATCTTTCGGCTGATTTTTCCAAAATTTGAAGGTAATTATGAATGTATTTAAGAATAAGAATTTAATTTTTCTTCTGCCTATATTGCATTTAAATTTTTCTTAAATGTCATTTTCATGTTAAACTATATTTGTGTAAATCCTTCATTATATTTCATCAGATAGTAGCACAAAATGACATTTATGTTTAAAAATTACCTTTATTGTAATACTCTATTTTTATTTACTAAAAGTGCCATTATTCTGAAGCAATTTGCGTTTAATTTCTTTTTTGTTTAACACATTCTACTCATACGACATTATCCAAATAATTAAATCTCTAATGTACTTATTGTTTATTGTCTTGATCTAATCTTGTTCAAGTCAGTAATAATTTACTTTTTACTATTGTCAAGGATAATATTAATATCAGGCGCTACTTCTTTTTAATTTTAACGAAATAAGTACACTTTAGTTTATAAATAATTTTAAATATTGTATATGTTATCTCCAGCGTATTTTTGATTAATTTTCTGAGAGTCTCAGAAACTTAAAACTATTACACAAATTTACGAAATGAGCTGTAGTAAGAGAGGAATCAGTCCTTTCATGACTTTGTCACTTTTCTATCCTGTGCTCCGGGTGCTGGACACGACTTGATGTGGATTTATCACACCAATTGTGATCGGAACCTTTTTTCGAGGAAATGTATGGTTCTGCTATTCACACTGTCAGTGTGACAGGTGCGGGAGTAAGCTGATATGCTACAGAATCGATTCATCCCTAGTCTGGCTGATAAACACTTGTTGGAAGGCATGACTTTTGAGTAGGATGGGACTCTATCTCATACTGCTACACGGGCAAAAGATCCTTTGCACACATCGTTTGCTGAGCCGCCACTTCCGCCATATTTGCCTTTCAAGTCCCCAGATTGCAACTCGTGTGATTACTAGTTGTGGTGTTACCTGAAATCGCAAGTTTACCAAGATCGTCCGCCTTCATTAGGGATGCTAAAAGACAACGCCCAAGGGCAGTTTCTTACCAGACGTACATATATGCTGTACAGTGCTGTTCAAAACATTGTCCCTAGACTACAAAGATTCTGTACTATGTAATTACAATTGCTAAGCATTTATTTCTGTAACCTATTCGAAATTTTTAAATAAATATTGAAGTGTAATAGGGCGATACCCATTTACTTATAGGAAACATTGGGTGCCCTATTACATTTCAACCTGTACCTGTACCTGTCCCTAGAGTACACCTATTTTTGATGAATGACAACCGACATATTGAACATTTGTTATAAAGAACATAGTCTTTGATAAAATAAATTGTTATGCTAATTATTGATTTTGTTATCATATAAATCGCCATCTCTGTTGCCGTTTTAAGCACTTTTTTGCCTTCAATAAAACTCATGACATTTCAAGCATGTGCGTCAGTTTTTACCCCTATACCTACATTATTCAGCAAATTATTGAATTTTCAAATGTTAACGGAGTTTTGGGTCACCCTGTATAATAATTGAAAATCGAATTCAAAAAGTCTACCTTTCTTAATAAGAAAGATAGGTTTTTTGAATTATTTGAAATATACCATTTCCGTTTGAGAATTATAGAAAAATTTGCGTTAAATGACAGACTTTAACGGTCTCCTAAGAACAGTTTATTTTTGGATTTGTTGCATAACGAAAGTTCAAGTACGATAATAAATTCGCAGTTTAATATCATCAGATAATCTGTGTGCTTTACAAAATCTATGATATGGAGTTAAAATTATTTTTTTAATATTTTTTATTAAGATATTAAGAAACTCTTGAATAAAACGTCAAAAATGATAATCTCTGTAAAAATAACATTAAGAACCTTAAAATAACATTATTAGCATATCATTATTTTCAAAAATATCTTAAATTACGCTTACTTTAGTTCTAAAATTTTTGAAGCAAAATTCCATCCGAGGAAAGTTTTCCAAGCAATAAATTATTTAAGTCATGGCTGCTTCTTAGGCTTCCATTTCAGCTCCGTGCTTTTAATTACTAGGTAGCTGTCTTCCACATCTTGAATTTTGCCCTCTAATAAATAAATACGAAAATAAAAATACCAACTAAAACGCTTTTTCTCCATATTTGATACATTAGAATTTTTCGCAGTGGGAAATCTTAAAAATTTAACCTTATTAACTCCTTGCGATGTGACTAAGTATATATATATATATATAGTTTCTTGATTACAAACTAATAAAATTTTAAAATTACATGTGATTAATATTTACAAGACCAAATGAAAAACAATTTATTACACAGTACCAGCATCGAAGAAAAAGTTTACTAGTTGGAATACGTTTAAATTTGACTTATTAAAACTGCAGATGCTGAATAAACTGTACTACTTATTTAAAAAAGAAATATGAGACAAAAACGAGTTTTCGAAATATTTAAACGATTTGGCGTTATGGTATTATATTTAATCTCCTCACTTTTCTTCTTATCAACTTTTCATTAACTTCTACACTTGTATTTTCAGAACCCAGCTGAATGCGAATAGTGAAGGAAAGGGAAGCGAAGGAAAAAAAAAAGAAATTCAACTTTAAGGAGTAAACAAAAATCATTTACGTTTACTGTAAATAGATACACCTAAAAACAGATAATGTAATAATTTAATGATGCCATTTAGATGTACTTTTGAATAAAATATATTACTAATTAAATGCTTATATATGATACGAGGGTGATATGCAGGAATGTTTAATTTCCTAATATTTTTGCGAATTTAAAATCTATTACTCGAATAGCTACACAAATTATAAGAAAATCCTTTCTAATCAGTTAAATCACTAAATTGCGTATAGAATGAGCAAAGCGCATCATAATGGAGAGCAAAATTATTAGACTATACAATATAGCAAATATGCATTGAAGATAAAATTAGATCCTCCTACAGACAGCTAAATTTCTCACCTCATCAAAGAATCTCATGTGACCGGTATTTGACCTCCCACCAGTTTCATATAGCAACGAGCATAAAATAATATATCAACTAATACTTACTTCACTTAAATCCCCTTACTATTTCAAACATGGAATTGGTTGACAGTTCGTGAAAAAAAATCGAATATGTTAAGTTTGGTTGAAAGTTAATTATAAATACTACTAACGTTTTTATTATTTTTTCTCCATACAATGGAAAATAAGGTATTTAAAACAATATATGCTCATACATACACCAGGTTTCTGGTTTCATTTCAAAATATCGTTCTGGTCATCGCATCATTCTATATCTTCTAGTTAGACAGTGTTTCGAATTCACAAATCAATCACTTAACAACCAGTAAACTTTTAAAAGCAGCATATCTTTAGAATTTCTGATAGATTGCTAAATGCTGTCATATGTATTTTTACGTCTTTTTTACAGTTCATAATATCAGTGTTCAGTTTTCTTAATAAAATGAAAACTTAGTGCGTAATTTTCTTAATTTAGCACTAGAGATATTATTAGTCTCGAATCTCACTTTTTGTCCCTATCATTTTTATGTCTGATATGTATATATTTTTATTGAAAAAAATAAATAACGAAGAATTTGTATGTGTGTATTTGTTTCTCTCATTATGGAAAAACGACAACGCCTACAGCCGTTGGAATTTTAAGGCGCGGAGTCGTCCACGCAAGTAGTGCCGTCTCGAAGTCCGAAATTCGTTTTTATTATTATTATTATTATTATTTATTTTTTCATATTTTTACAAATTTAGCGATTTTTTTAAAACAAACTCAGCTATTTGAAAGCACGAAGTTTCAATATTGTTTAAAATAAAATAGTTTTTTCCAGAGCCCTAGACTAGTGCCATTTGGCAAAATATGAAATATTTGTCTTTCAATTTTTATCAACAAATTCGGCTATTTGAAAGCGATGTTTTGCCTTTGCCTCTAAAGAAATGCGTCTGTGTGTTGCCATTTGGTAAACAGTAAATAATTAACTTTCGGTCTTAATATTTGTTTTACTGAGTACCAAACGAATTGATTGAAAAGCAATAAAAACACTTTTCCTAATTTTTAATCTGATTGATTTAAATAAAAATGCATTCAAATAATGAGATGAATAATTAGAAATATTACATGAGATACAATTATCATGAGATGTTTAAATAAAAGTATTAAAGAGATGTTTTTATTAAATGACGTCTACTAGGTTAATTAAATGCATTAAACCCAAATTTTTTATTTTTATGATGACACCTCTAAGCGGTTTGTAGCTCGAGCAGTGGTTTATCAACGAAATAATCTAGTCAATATAAAAATATATATGGCGATCTCTAACACTCTATCAGGAATCATAAAGGTATGCTGTTTTCAAATATTTTATAATTTTGCTCTTGACTTTTTATGTGTCATAAGTGCAAAGAAAACGATGTTTGATAACAAAGCTAAAAAGGCAAAAAATTGTGTTAGTAGGAGTGAGTCGAAGAGCGGATTGCTAAACAGTGGTGCTCAGTGAGAGCGTAAGAAACTTTTCAGATACTTTCAAATCCTTAATTCTTTCAAATGTTCTTTCTTTTTTAATCTTTTTAGCTTTATTTGTTAAACATCACTTTCTTTGTAGCCGCCTAAAATTTAAAAACCGTATCACCAAGTCATTAAAAGGAACATACCATTAGAATTCCCAATAGAGTGCTAAGTGTTCCCATAATTTTTATATTTGTAATCTTATTTGTAATATTATATTTTTAAAAACAGGGGATAAAATTTGGTGGCAGCATCCTTTTGTTTGAATAGTGATTCGACACAAGAGTGAAAAGGACACATAATTCCCGACTGAATCTAATACATTTCATTGCTACTATATGAGAGCTCATCTTCATAAAGAGTTTCTTTTCGTTATATTTGATATAATGCTAAGAATACGTTTAATGCCAATAAATGTAATATGCTGTTTCCAATCTCGTATGATATATTCCTATATTCTGTTACATTCTTTAAGGTTATAATTGTTAAAAAATGAAAACAAATCGAGAAATCGTAACAGAAACAATGACATTCTTTTAAATTATTTAGTCTGGCTTTTTGAAAAAAATCTACTGCCGGCATCTTTCTCTGCATCTCCTTGTCTTATGATGGTGATTAATTTAATTAACTCCTCAAATGTCTAGTATGACTGGAAGTAACTATGAATCTAAAAATTTATTTTTAATTGTTCAATGAAAATTTAAAATGCATTTTCATAAAGACTGCGCGTTTCAAATATGCACGAATAAGAAATAAAAACATAAAAATTTTTCTCGATTCGAATAGGCCTTAAATCCTCGGTTAGCGAGACCTTTAAGTGAAAGTAATGTACAAAACAAGTTAATAAAATAAATATCTAAATTGATTCTTGAAACTAAATTATTCTTATGAGCCCGCAACGGTTCAGTTAAATTATTCCTGGAATTAGAGAATGTGTGTATTTCAATTTCAGTTTGTACTCTTTAAACCTCAAATACTTCTGTTTATGACGTATGATAAAGTTTAATTATATTTTGCGTAGGAGTTCAATTCTGCATGAGAATAATAAAAGCATAGTCAATTTTTATGACATCATCTTTTCTCAAACTAATATTTGCCTATACTCTATTCAAAAAAATTATAATTTAATAATTTATCATATTCTTTTCTTTAATCCTAGCGATATTTCTATACGTCTTCTTTCAAGGCAGAAAATTCGCTGCATTTCTTACAACTATATATTTCTAAATATATTCGTCCGTGAGCATTTTTTTCCTATTTTTCATAATATAAAATACCTCTCCTTGGTTCTTGAATAAAATATTGGTGTCCATACACAACAAGAGAGCTATATTCCTACAGATTGAGAAAGTAAACTCTTCCGTTTGAAAATAATATATGACAGTCCAATTGTGCTTTTGTTTTGACAATATGCTATTGGACAAATATCGGATACGGCGGATCCAATATTGGATTCACAGAGGTGGAAATAAGTTGGAGGAAGATTATTTGTGGATCACTGAATTACAGTTATTTTTCGAATACAAGGAAGTAACTCATATCCTGGAACGCAGTTCCAACAAGATTGTTGAAACAAAGATCTGTAGGATATCTTCGGAAATCGTTGCACACTTCTTTCTGAAACTTCAGGGCCTCTTTCACCTGACGTGTTATAATACAATTGTGGATTTATTATCGGTTACGTGAAATTCAGCTTGGTAATTGTTAAAACTCTCTATGGAATTCAAGCAAGAAAACAATATGGCATTACATTTCCATGGATAAAATTTAAGATATATTCGTATTATTACTTGGCCAGTATCAAGACTTGCAATTTCGAGCAGTGATGCTGAAAATCCAATAATAAGGTAGTATGCTAAATTCAGAACAGAGATACTAAAATGATATATAAAAATAAAATAGAGAATGTTCCAAATTACAAATGGGTGCTCAACAACCCTATTGATCTAACCACTTTACTGTCAAATTTTAAATCATTTAATACTTTTATATGGATTCTTGAAATGAAATATTACCTCTTGGTCTATAAACGTGCTTATATTTAACTGTGTTCTATATTTTTTGGATGAATGTAGAAGTTACGTGAAGTTTTACATAAAAATGATGGACCTTACTTCACACCTATTAGCTCCAGAACAACACTAATTTGGTAATGAAAACATGGTCATTCGATGCTTGAAAAGAGTATTATTACTATTTCTCCGAAAATGCTTGAAAATTTGACCTTCTGAACAAATTAAATATGTAACTTTAAAAGAATTTAATGTACCTTTAACATTCTATATTTGTGTAGAAACTATTATTTAAAGGTATTTAAAGCAGGGCACAAGAAAAATTAATCATAACTTCTCCAGGGTTCGAACTATGAATCTTTCAATTGCTAAATAAAACATATAAACAATTACCGCCGCAAAAGCAAGTGAGGAGGGAGTGCGATAGGTTACAGGGTTTATTAAGTGTTCAAGAAATAAACATTTGGCGTTAACTGCGTCTCATCGGGATTTAACACTGATCCAATTTCTCGCTAGACATATTGCTAGCAATGCGGGTGCAAGTGGAAGGAGCAATAATTTCTTACATTATAACAGTTTAATTCCCGATCTGCAATTCAAGTCTCTGAATTTAAAACCAACCAACTGCAAGATAATTTTTTTAGGTTACTTTAGTTGTCAATTTCTCTTCTTTCTGTTTAAAAGCATTTTAATTAAAATGGAGAACTATCGTTACTTACAAGCTTAAACTGATCACCTAACGGTATCCATCCATGCCTCAATCGTGCTTAGGTGACAAAAGATGAAATATGGGAAATATTATTCGTGTGCTCTTTCTGCATAAAGTAAATACATGATCTGGTAAATTCGAAATCACACATCTGACTGCAGGTAAGGCCTTCAGAAATATTTCGATGCTTCATTTTTAGCAAAAATGTTTCAACTTTGAAAATTAATTGTTTAATCACCGATTATTTCGAATTTTTTACATAAAGCAAAATATGCGAAGCAAATATGTACATAACAGACATGATGATGGCTAATGTTTAAGGATCTGGTGTTAGGCAGCGTTGTGAACTATAGAAAATTTATTACATTGAAGCACTACTTTAGGATTGAATCTTTGAAGAATTTTGCACCGAACTCCGATGTTCCTATCCGGTGGGAGGATGCTGTATTTATTTCAATAAAAGCTAGTCGTAATGAAATACGTCGAAGCATCAAAAGACATAAATTTCTATCAGTATTAATGTTGAGCTGTGCCCCAGTTCCAATATCTAGAAAAATAATCATGCCATCGTACTTTAAAATAATACACTTAAAATTATAAGGTATTTCTCTCGCCTTCTTAGCATGTCTCCGTGGCGTAATGGTCAGCACACTGGCCGCGTATTAGAGAGGTCCGAGATTTTAGTCCCGGCGAGGGCAATGCACATTTTTCATGTTTCCTACTTCGAAATAACTTAATGTCTCTACAAAATGTTATCTAAAAGTATGTTTAGGGATAAAATGGATTCTAGGTGCTTATACGCGGAAATAAGTCGAATAAATCATTACGCGGATTTCTTTAAAAAATCAGATTTCCTCCCTTTTTTATCATGGGTTTCATTTAATTTCTTTATATATTTCGGTGATTTAAATCTAGATTTTCAGTAATAGATATCAAAATCTGGAACGCTACACATAACCCTTATACTTTCTTTCATTATGTACAGTTGAACTTTAGCGAACTTTATGTCTCATTCAGTATGCAAAATTTTGTATTTTATTTTACATTGAACGCACAGCGATGCTTTTAGTACTCGCTTAATTTCCCTTCTTTTGAACTGAAATGTGCTTTACTAAGTATTAAAGATATCACTAGCGACCGAGCGGTAAAAGTCGCTGAACACTGAAAGTTTCCGACCTGTGTTCGATTTCACGCGAACGGGCAGGCTGCGTGGGCGCTTTTGTAGTTTTTCCCATGTGTAACGGGTATACGATTAAGTTTCCCTTAGTCCTCCAAGAAGGAATCCCTCCCCTTAGGTAAATAACCCTAGTGTGCTTTGTGGTAATTTCAATAAACCAACTAAGTATTAAACCCATTAAATTTTTTCACCGTTCAAATTTTTTATCATTTGATACAATTAGGTTCGGAAACATAACTAGGCTTTTTTTTTTCGAATTCTCTTTCTTTATTTTAAATTTGTGTTTTGGGGGGCACAGTTGTTCGGGTTCGAACTAGTACATAACTATGCAGGTAAGCTTGACATTTTTACACCGATTATATCTAGCGACGTTTAATGTAAAAACCTCATTATAATCTGTTTTCCCCTCTCTTGAATGGAGACAGGAAAAGGGCTGTCGCGCTGGTGAACTTTTTCTTCGCATGCCGTGCGCAATGGTCTCAACAGCGTAGTGGAAACTTTCTTCCATATCTTCATACTTTTTTCATGTAAAGAATTTGTAACCCCTTTGAAAGTTGACATCATCTATAAATCTATCTTTCGTGAAGCTGAGATCAGCTGTTGGATGCGTTGCCATGAATTAAAAACTTTTCCATCAGTCTTGAAGAATGAGGGAGGCACATTTTTGAGGAGTTTTGGGTTTCTCCTGAAACATAATGCAGGAAATTAACTTTCATTTGACTATGCAGAACGATCTAGGACAATTAATATGTAGTCATTATCCATCCATGTCAAATTCTAATTGGAATTCCTTTCTTCTTCAAGAGCCGGATTCCTTTAGAAAATCCGCCACGAACGCATCATTCTTCTTAGACAGATAGCCCTTTGTGTGTGTGTACGCAGATAGTATGCTTTGCCATAATCAGCTAAAACAAAATCAAACCGTTCTTCAAGTGACGGAAAAGAAATTATTCGCAACGATGCATCCAGATATTCATTGGTTTCCTATATTACGATTCAGATCGATAAACTTGCAACGATCTGTTTGTGTGACATGTGATTAGCAGGCTGTGTCATTTGGATCAGGATATCTGTATCATTTGGTTACTGTGAACTCAGCGCAAGCACAAATTAATTTATAATTAGTTCTAATACCTGATTATAAACAGCATCCAAATATTTTACCACATTCGGCTTTACTACTGCAAATACTTAAAATGTATAATTGAGAAAATTACTTAGCTAAATAATGGAACTAAATCAATCAATATAAAATAATATACCACCGAAGATGAGATTAATTAATCCTTCCGTAAATACTGACTAAAATAAACCGACTGATAAGCTAAACCACTGCAAAAGTAAAGACAACAAAAATAATTATAATTTATTCCTCAGTTAGTATGAAATTGAAGGAGAATGTATGATTTCAATTACAAAAATTGAAACTTTGATAAGTGATGGTAAAACTGCGTCAGTTCTTATTTAACGTGTCAGTATTTTACCAAACCATCTGCCCAATTCTTTCAGTAAATTTGCATGAAATAAAATCCAAGATTTATCTTAGCGTTTAACTTGCGATTAGCTGGCAAATAGCTTTATGAAGACTTCGGCGGAATTCGGAACTTCGTTTCATATCAGGATCAGCCTAAAATAAAATTTCATTAATGGGCTCAGTGTGAAAACTAGTTCAGATCTTTTGCAGTTAACTGTGTTTCCAGCAAAAGAATGAAATTGTTATCCTTTTAGCTCTTTACGTACTTTTCAGTTTCTGGTCTACTTTTTTAGGACTGAAATTTTATAAAATAATCTAACAGGAAATATTTCTTTTTTTCCTCTCAGCAAGAGAATGAATTCATTCTTTGACTTATGGTCCTTGCTTGTATTGAAATTACGCGCTAAGAAAAAGCTTTAAAACCCTTAAATTTTATGTGATACTGCATTTAACAGTGGTGAAATATTTCAGTCCCTGAAATTGAAATACAGTTGAGGAAGAGAAATAAGCCACAATTTTAGAGCAAAATCCCAATATGATAGCAGAAACGTCAATGGCGGCACAATCATTTTTCAATGCAGTACCAGCAATTTTTAATACATTTTCTAAACTTTTCTAGAATTAAAACATATATATTGCTGAAGATTGATAATACGATTTGAAATAATTATTAAAGTTTTTTTTATTAATCAGTTTCTTAAACAATTATAAAATGCTTCTGTTTCTCTTATTTTCGCTGTTTGAGTTTTGAGTTTTATATATATACATTGAAGAGTGATTTGGTTTTCTTATTGGTATGTTCATCATTAGAATGAATGAATAGTACTCCAACTTTAGATCAAACATTTAATCAACTAAAATTATTAAATGAATAATTGTTGCCAATATGAGGATCTTTGTATTTTCAAAATGCTTCTCCGGTAATAGAGCAGTTATTTATTTTTTCATGATTTTTTGCAGGAGACATGAAAAATGAGCAGTGCCTTCGCCCATACTCGAACCTAGACCTGTAGAATACGCGTCGAGTATGCTACCGTTGCTCTACGAAGGCATGCTCTAAAGAGTTAAAAAATACCATATGTTACCCCTTTTAAAGGGCGATTGGGCATTAGGGTAACCATTCGCAAAATCCTGATAGTAATTATTGTATCAATACCCTGGTCAAGACTCAAACCTGGACCTTTCGAATACACGTCGAGTGGGCTCGCTGTCTATATATATATGCATGAGTAAAACGCAAATTTGTATCTTTTGACAATGGATACCTATCTTACTCAAAAGAAAATTTCCATAAACTATCAAACTAGAATTTGTAATACACATGCAATGATACTGACTCTAGAGGTGTAAAAAAATAATTAAATACAATTTAACACATACCTTAGAAAGGAAGGATCCTATGGAACTTACGAAGGAGCAATTTAGACTTTCTCTGTTAGTTTTTCTGTTACAGCCGTGTTTCTGGTTCCACATCTGGATGAACTGCTAATTCCAAATAAATATTAAATAAATATTTAAGAAAAAATATGAAATGCACCCGTCAAAAGTAAAATTGCAACACCATGAAGGTATGCGCGTAACGATGTGAAAATATATCAAGATCAGTAGGCGTCAGAGACAAATGCAAATGCATAAATTCGCATGAGCATGTGGGCACATGATACCCAGTTCTGGTTATAAAAGCCAGTAGCTGGCTCAAACTGAATATGCTATAAATGACAGATTGTTGTAACATAATTATTGAAGAAGGGCAGAAAATGCAGAGGAACAAGAACGTATACTGTGCATGAGCTCAATTCGTCGATTTCTGCCATTACCAGTCGACTTGGACGGTGAGATGGCAAGCCCTTATTTTTTTTCACTCGGAATTCCTTTTCGACGGTGGCTACGAACTTTCTCTAAAGAGACTATAAATAGATCGGTTTGAAGACCACTCCCTGTCTCCCCCCTCGCTTCACCTTCTAGTGTTTTCTTCGGAAGTGAGAATGAGGCCTGCAAGACAAGTCGGTAATTTTTTCTCCTCGTGCTTTTTCATGAAATATTTTTACGTGCCTGCGTGCGAGTATGATACTACTGCTATAATAACCAGACATTTCTCTTCATCTTTTACTCCTATGGTTTCCTGCTAGGATGCCATACAAAATTAATTAGCGTATGGTTCGACGTTTCAAGATTTTCTTTCGATCAGATGTTTTCTACAAGGGCCATGTGGTTAAGACATGACGTATTTCATCGTGATTCTTCAATATCCTTCATAGCTTCAAGTAAATGAATAAACTGCAAAAATAGCTGGACATTTTTCACTCTCATCATCTCCTAAATCTCCTACTAACGTGATATCGAAATTTTACGTGAGAAATTTATGATGTTTCAAGATTCTCAATTTTACTTTATGTCTGTAGCTGGTGGATGAATTCCCAAAAATGATAGTGACTGAAGTTATGATTCCTTGTAAACAGATATTTTTCAATATTTCTGCTGCAGTTCTAGTATTGAAATAAAACAGGTTTTCAACTGGTTTTCACTGGTAAAATTTGTTTTGAGCACATTTTGGTACTGTATAACGTTTAGTTGTATGATTTGATTTTTGGTATATTTGGTAGTCCATTTCAATTTACTTAATCTTAGGGTATTAAGGCACACAACAAAATTATTTTCCTATTCTAACTCATTTGGTTATTGAAGATATATCACGACTAGTCTTACCTCAATAGCCTTCCCTTTGGTTTATACCGGCCATTACGTGATTTCTGCAGAGAGGATGGCAGTATAATTCAATGATGTTTGGCCCGATTAACGCAGGACCATCTCAGAACACGGTAAAAGGCAGTGGATTATCCAGGTGCACTTCAGATCACAGTAATAGGCAAATACGGCTAATGCTTCGTGGAGACCCGTTCTACACAGCAATTCATATTCAAACCTACCTATCATTATCAGAAGGAAATTTAAATTTTGTTTTCAAATATTGGAAAAGTCTAGAAGCAATAATAGCCTTCATTAGTTCAAGCCTCGGTAGTGTCAACCGTTTCAGTAGCGCACTTCTAGATTTCGCAGTGATAAAACTCGTGTAAATACAATCATTACAAACACATAACGAAAGTAAGCAGCTGCTTCGAAAGCTTTACGACTAGCGTCTGAAAATATATGCAATTCTAATTCTTTCACTAAATTCAATGGAAAGGAGAAATACTTTCTTTCGATTGTTCAAGAGATGAATCTGAGAGCACCAGTTTTCCCATTTTTCCTTCAGTGCAGTCGATTGTTCATTGTCCAATCCTAATCCAAGTTCCCCTACTTCTTGCATTAATAATTTTATGACAACAACAAAAGATGAAGCAATCCCCACAGGATCAAATAACTTCGACGCCGTTTGAAGTACACTACGTTTTGAATTCTTCAAATCATCGACCATATCAAAAAGGGGCTCATATCTAATTTAAACGTATCTTCTTCCGTGTTCCATATAATGCCTAAAGCCTTCAAAGGACGTTCGTTATCTTCCCTTACATAAGACATACCTTTTTCGTGCCATAAATTTCTCGACTCATCCGTGTTACTTTTAAACATTCTTAAATTCACAGTCGCATCTTTCGGAATTTTTACAGCACTCTGCGAAAGTTCTAAAGTTTCCTCTGTAGTGTTTGCTCTGTAAAAAACGTCATCCACATAAAGCGCCGAGTTAAGCATTTCAAAAGTTTCGCTTTGTTCTTGTTTATAGTTTCGTATGTGGTATTTAACAGTAGCAGCAAGGATAAACGGGCTTGATGTCGCTTCAAAGGTCACGCGAGCCATTCGTAAAATTTTGTATGTTTTCGAATCATTTTCATCTGCAAACCAAAAAAATCATAAGTAATCTCTATCCTTTTCCACTATTACTATAGTCAAAAATGCTCCCTGAATATCACTGCTGAATGCGTATTCATATTCACGAAATTGGAAGATTGCATCTAAAATTCTGGGATTCAACGGTGGCCCAGGATTCAGACATTCATGAAGAGATTTGCGCCCATTAACATTTGACGCATCAAAAACCAATCTAACTTTTGTGGTGTCCCAATCCGATCTTACAACAGCTGAATGAGGCATATAATAATTCCCTTCTAAGCCGGAAGGACATTCCTCGACGATATTCAGCTTAAATTTCTCCTTAAATACACTACCGTGCAAAAATTAAGGACGAGACAATTTTTCAATATAACTTTGTACAAAAGCTTTCCAAATCAACACATTTAATACCGTAAGATCCCCAATACGTAAGGATATGAGTAATGTAAGCAACACTTACTAAAAGAGAAATCAGAGGGATAAAAAGAAGCTTTATGGAAAAAGTAGCAGGGAGCGCAATGCGACTGAAGGCCGAAACATCCCTGTGATGGGTGTCCAGCAATAAACATCCGGTCTTTAATAGGAGATATGATCTCCCCTGACTGTTAGGCAGGTTTCACATCATTTGTGCATGCTGGATATGTGGTTGTAAATGAGCTGTTGGGACACTGCTCGTTCCTCTTGTAGCACCAATCGCAGTTTCGGAATCATTACTGGCGATAAGTTACGTGCTGCCACGGGTCTCCCTAGTACGTTCCGTACATTCTTGACGGGATTTAGATCCAGAGACCTTGCCGACCAATCCATGTGTTCAATATCTTCACTCTCCAACAGCTCTTCGACAGTAACTGTGCGATGAGGTGGAGCGTTGTCGTCCATGAAGAGGAACTGAGGACCCATAGCCCTTGTGAAAAGACGCATGTAAGGAAGAAGAACCTCGTTACAATAGCAATCGTAGGGGACGAACCTCCTTGGGAGATATGAAGGTCGGTTCGGCTACCAAGCATTATGTCTGCTCGAACGAGAACTCCGCGACCTCCAAAACAGTCCCTTTTGATGATGTTGAAGGGGTTATTGCGTGTTCCCCGCTCTGTCCAGATGTGTATGTGTCTAGAATCGCAACTCAGACTAAATCTGCTCTCATCTGTAAAGAGTACTCGTCCCCATTCATTGTCTCTCCAATTCCGGTGTTCCCGGCACCACAGAGAACGCCTTCTCCGATGGGCAGGCGTTAGAGGTACACACCGTACAGGGCGTCGTGCAAACAGACCACCACCGTGCAGTCTTCTGGCCACGGTAAAACGCGATATCGGTCGTCCAGTCGCCTGTGTCGTGTGTCTAGCGATTTCTCCCGCTGTCTGCCGCCTGTTTCTTCTGGCCTGTAAGGCAATATACCGGTCATCTGCGGGTGTGGTTCCTCGTGGACGACCACTACTAAACCCCCGGATAGCTGTTCCTGTAGTTTGAAATTTTCTCCAAAGTCGTGAAACGATGCTGTGAGCAATTCCGAACTCTGCAGTCACACTTGTCACACTGCGGCCTTCCTCCAACTTCCCAATGATTCGACCTCGGGTAAAAGCATCCAGATGTCGTCTAACAGATTGATTATTCGCCATTTCTCGCTCGGACAGCAACTCGGTGTGATTTTAACTGCTATACGGCGTGCAATCTCTTTGCCAGAAATACTGATCTTACACTGACAAATGCTTTATACTACTCAGACACTCCCCCATTACGTCTACCTGCATATCTGCGCATGTGCTACCGTACATCACCTTACTTAATCTCCTGACTGGTCTTTCTGTCCGCTCTGCCTCTTCGTTCAGCTGATATGCTAATTTTTCGACTTCGTCCTTAATTTTAGCACACCAGTGTATATTCTTATATTCACTGCAAACCCAATGCTCTTAATTTTTAACCTCAAGTTGTTAAATCTTCGATTTGCTACTGCGAAGCTATTGTACAAGTTTTCTGGTTTTCCTTACCAGAATAATTTAGTTGTATACATTCCGTTTTCATACTTTAAATTATTTTCAAATTGAGAAATAAATTCCTCATTAAATTTGAAATTGCAACTGTGCGTATCATCTATCCCCATTGATCTAAACTTCCAAAATTTTGTTAGGTTTTCATTCAATGTGGCGCATCATTCAATTTTCATAATAGAAATGTCCTGATTCGAATTTAAATCTGATGGAGAATTTTGACCCTGAACAACCCTTCCTAACA
The DNA here is from genome assembly GCA_000611955.2 of Stegodyphus mimosarum. NCBI lineage: Eukaryota > Metazoa > Arthropoda > Arachnida > Araneae > Eresidae > Stegodyphus > Stegodyphus mimosarum. The sequence continues at coordinate 91,552 of KK122001.1, forward strand.
GAATATCAATCAAATGCAAAGATTCGTTTAACCATTCCTTAATGAATGTCCCAAAGGTGTTGTGATCCAATAAGCAGAGATAATTCGTTCTCTAACGATTTACTTATGTTTGACAAAGAAATGTTCTTTTTCATAAACAACTGCTTTAGTTTATTGTGTGATACTTTAAACTGCGATCCAGAAATACAGTTAGTCAAAAGCGCTTTAATGGTTCTTTTCCGGATCACTTGAATTACAAAGTATGAACCGGACTACATCAGAGACGCAATATTCAACAAAATATTAATCTTTTTTAATTTTAGAACTACCTATTAATACTGCTCAACAAGTTTCAAGTAGTATTTCACAATCACATTCATTCATACATGCAAACCGATGAGAGTAAATTTTTTACGTCGCAGTTGTGACCAGACTCCAGCGGGGGGCGAACGACTGGTTCATCGGAGATCAGTTTCGTTATGCATCCAGGGTAGGATACGGACTGCACGAAATTTAATTGACAACCCCTTTTCTCATCTAATCAGAAAACCACCAACTGCCCTACAACTAACAATACTCAGCTTTTCCATCCTCTACCTTGTATATCATAGGTGAACAGAACAAAAGTAAACCACGAACTGCGCGACTTTTTCCCGTCCCCTCTCTCTAAGAACCTGAATTTCCAAGAAGATGATTGCTACAAAAAGTCATTTATCCCCATAAAAGAGACATTTTATTGAGGCTACAAGCCTCTATTTTTTTATCAGATATTGTAAAAACTGTGGATACAAAACAATTATTAAATTAAAATCTGGCATGTGCTAAAGTAAAAATAATTTCTTTTACATTCATTTTATAATTTTATAATGCTTAAAAGAATAATGAGCTAGATCTTGTATATTCTCTACTTGTGTTCGTTTCCGAGTTATAGGTTTTAGCTGCTGATATATATATATATATATATAAAGTCTGAAGTAATGACCAGCTGGAAATTTAACGTCGTAGAAGTGTTGATTCATAACGAATAGGAAATTGGAGACGAAGGCAGATTAAATCTTCATTTTTTATTTCAGCTTGTTGTGGCCACAATCAACTTGGCACATGAAATGTGCCTATTCCAAAATAGCTCACATTTTAGATTAAATTTCAGTAAGAAAGAAGAAAGTAGCAGACAGCAGTCCAACTAGACCGAAGCGTAGAGAGCAAGTGCGTTACGTTCAGGGTGAAATCCCAATTCAGACTGAGTTAGTTTTAGTTTGCAATGCATTTTGATTGGATAGGTAATACTTCTGTAAATTTATTATTGGTTACTTGACTTTTAGTTCCATTTACATCATCAGAATTATGTAAGTGCCATATGACATGGATCAATCTAGAAATGACGCAGTGCGTAGAGAGGTTATTATTTTTAGAATTGAGAAGGGAAATTTACGTTGTTAATTTAATCTTAGACATATTCTTTATTTTTCTTACATATATATATATATAAATCCCAATGACTTTCAAAGAGTGAAACTTCATCAAGAAAAGCAACAAGTCGTACATCGAAAAGTACCATTGCAGTCCTTGAAAATATGAAAAATGATACACAAAAGGCGTAGCGACAGAGAAGCCTTTTTAAAAGAAAAGCGTTGAAGCAAATGAAGAGAAATAATTTGAAAAAATACCAATTTTGAAATTTTGACCAAACTTTACTTATACAATTGCAAAATATTAACTTATATAATTGTTTAAATAATATTTTAGAGTCCTTTAAAAATTCAGTCCAAACGTTTTTGTAATTTGCAGTCCATATAATTAAATTTCTTCCGAGAAGTCTTTGTAAAGATTTGAACACAATATATCAAAGTTGAAAAACTTTTGCACACATATTACCGATTTTGAATAATCAAAATAAATTTCAAACTTTTCAGAACACATCTAATTTTCATTCTTATATTTTAAAATCATAAATTTGATAATAGTATTGCTAAAATTATGGTTTTACCAATATTGTCTTTCATTTGCAATTTCTAAATTTAACAAACTGAAGGCCTCGCAATGCTTCTAAACAAACATATCCATCATTAGAGCTAGCCTCTTGAGCTAATCAGTGTGTTTTGCACTGGTGGCTGAGGGTGCCTAGGCAGTTACTTGAAAAAGCCTCCGTTCCTTACATAAGGTAACTGGCCTTTGAGAACTGCACTACTACATTCCATAATAAAAAAAAGTATAATAATTATATAAAAAAATTTACACTCAGTCATGAAATGAAAGCCTTCAACATTATCTTATATGAAGAGGGTAAAAGGAACAACTGTACAGAGGTAATAATAGGCCTCTGTTTCGGAACCAGTACTCCCTCAACATACTTTATACCTTACAGCAACCCATAAATTTTTAACATGCATTAATCACAATTTCATATTACTTAACATGCATTAACCATAATTTCATATTACTTATCTGTACTAATTTCACTTATTTTTGTATCCACTTCATTTTTAGAATAATTATAAAATTCTTATTCAAAATTTTCAACACAAATTTCAAAATATATTAATGTTAACAACCTTCCAGAAAAATAATTAAATCTTCTTCACTAACCTCACTAAAGTAATTTTTAATATCATTTTCATAAAACAGTACTATACTTTTAAGAAACAGCAATATGTATTCAGATTTTCAATATAATAATAATGATTAGTAATTTCAATATGATATTTTTAGTTGCACTAAATAAAACCTTTAGAAAAAATCCAGACCACAGACTTAGAAATGAGACGATGAATAAACCTTGCAAGAAAAATCCTTCCCAACTTTTTCCGCATTTGAAAAAACACCATATTTGAAAAGTGAGACACTTGAAAAGCACAGCGTTAGAATGTATAGAGATGTCGTCACGCTATGGCCTTGAAACAGAAGAAACGCAGATCACACCACCCGAACATCAGCGATCGTTGAAACTTTCAACACAAGGCATTAAATCAAATTCCTAATTTTTATTTCGCAGTTCCGTCACTGGAAACGGTTGAGTGTTCATTGGAGTAAACTTTCGCACCTGTTAGCATTTTCGCAATGCTCCTCTTTCTTGCTAGAACGTTATAACGTATTAAAGTCAGTCGTATCTAAGTAGTTCAATTACCGAATAATCTGCTCTGAATTAAAATAAAGATATGCTATTAAAAGTGAAAGTCCTGAGTCTGTATTTTTCTCCGTGGTTCAATCATCCCAGCTTCGTCAACCATCTGCCAAAACGTGTAATGGAATAGCCTCACCACTCACCCACGATGTGTTGAAATAACTGAAATATTACAGTTATTTAAATTTCAAACTTACAATATTTGATGCATAGTTCTAATTTAATTTTAAAATTTCTCTCAATTAAATATAAAAATTATATTTCTTAAACGGTTCTAAATTCACACCAACGTTATTGTAATATATGTCTTATTAAACTTTCCATTTTAATCATTGAAGTTATTTTAAAGTAATTTAACATTCTTACAAATTCCGTACTTTAAGACTAGAAACGTTTAAATATTTATTCTGTTTTCCAATTACTCTATCCGGTATACTTTGGCATACATTTAATTAGTAATAATTTATAATTATGAGTATCTGCGGCATTTTTATAATTAATAAAAATAATTCGAATTCCCTTATATTCATATCTTGGGGGTTTTAATTTCCTCTTAATCCATTTCTTTTTCATATATTGTTTTGTATTGTATTCAGGTTTTCATGTATCTAGAATTTGTATACATTTGTGTCGTATTTATGGCAGTTTATATTTAAATGATAATTTTTATAAACTCTTGCATCATAACTCTAGCACAGAAATGTTTCTTAACATTGGTTCAGATTAATCTTCAGTATGCAGGTTATTTTCCTGCTTATTAGACATGCTTTACTTCGTTCTAACGAGTAAAGAATATCTAACAATTTCCCTCTTGGCTACTATTGGCTTCAGAAAGTAAAATTGTAACCTTCGACTTTTAGAAAGGAAGATGGCTTCTTCGGAAAGTGTGCAGACCTCCTATAGCGTTCTAAGTGGAGAAGAAAACTTTTGCTTTATGGGGTCGTTAATAAGGAAAGGGGGGAAGGAAAGGAGGGAAGAAATTTTGATTCGCGCAGTTGGAGTACCTCCGCATCCAGCGTTTAAAAATTCCACAAACCTTTTTTATTTTGCATTGCTTATATACATGTCCTTTAGAAAGACAGGAATAACACATACCATTTTTTCTGAGAGATAACTTTCGCTGTTCGATTGATAAGGGACAAGAGACGGAATCATGATCAATTTTAGGTTTTGTACAAAATATACATTTTTTTCATATCAAGAACAAACGCATATGATATAGGAAATTTCGAATTTAATTTATTATTTTCCTCATAAGCAACTTTGTTTTTACTAAACCTTCCATATTTTTATTAGGTTTTTGTATAGAGTTAAATTTAGTTACCAATCGCGCATCTGAAGTGCTAAAATCTCTGCTTAAATGCTCATTGCGTTCGCGACATTGAATTTCTATCTTAAAAAATTCCAATAAATCAGATATTTTGTTTTCATATTCTGAATGTGTTCTACGAGAAAATTCTAATGAGAAATGATCGATTTTAACCCTGGATAAAATAGGCAACTATAACTGTTAGGATTTATTCCGGTATTTTCTAATCCTCGAATATGTGTTTCGCATTCTGAATAAAGTCTACCGCATCTATATTTTTGTACTGGTCTTATGTTTAAAAGTCTTGACATATGAGCATCTATTATAATATCATTTCGTTACAAGATTTTTGTACTGGTCTTCTGTTTAAAAGTCTTGACATATGAGCATCTATTATAATATCGTTTCGGCCAAATCGTTCTTTTAGTGTGTTCAAGGCAATTTCACAGTTTTCAGAGCTCAGGGCTTAACCACGTATGCCATCTCAGCTTCGTCTGTTAAGTACGAGTTTAAAAAACTAAAATAGCTCTACATTACTAAGAATAGCGTTTTTGTGGATAGCTACTTCAAATTAAGAATACAATTCATTAAACCTTAATATATTGCTATCGTATTTAGGTATCTGCAAGCGTGGAAATTTTACTGTATTTTGCAGCTCACTTTTTGGTTTACAACATTCGTTTTTTCAATTTTTTTAATTTCTCTTTCTCTTGTTTTCAGGATTCTATTCGCACGAATTTTCCACGTAATAATATCACCTTTTTTTCTCATTGTTTATCATTGTTTATCATTTTTTTTCAATTCCTCAGTTTCGCACAGTTTTAGAATTTCATCATCAAGATGCATCAAGTTTGTTTCCTTATCTAAAAGTTTAGCTAAAAGTTCGTCAGTTAAGACATCTGACCTTTCCTCTTTGTTTATTTCGCTTTCTAATAATTTCATAGTCTCAGTTACCGCTCGTCTGACAAGGCCTCTAATCTTTTTCAAAGTTTCAATATTCATTTTAACAATTTAAATTACTCAATTAGCTAAATATATTTATTCACTTCGCTTAGTTCGCTTATCAAAAGACCCAGTCCCGGGTTGTTGCGACACCAAAAAAGATTCGTAAAGCGATTTCGAAGCGAGCAATATCAACACTGTACGGAAAAAAAAATTATCTTTAGCGCTCGAGATTGTGTATCGGATATTCTAAAGATATTCTCCTTTTAAATTATATGATATTGCTGTTGAATTGAATTTTATGGTTTAAGTACGAAGAATATGATATTCAATAAATAAAGATAACACGCAAAACATTAAAAAAACGCCCTTTTGGGGAGTAATCTGAAGGCTTTGAGATTTTTTTTCTTTGTGTGTGTGTAATTTTATTACGATTTAAAACTGGTTTCTAAGGGAGGACTTTCTGAGGGAAACAAGCTTTCATGCACGTTACACATAGGGAAAGCCACGAAAACGCCGAAACGTCAGCCCGTTCGCGAGATCCGAACCTCGAACCGAATTACCTACATCGACTCTACCCCTCGGTTGCTGGTGGGCTTATCAGCAGAATTATTATTGTGTTATGTTATAAAGTAACAATGCTATAAGACTGAGGGTTTCTTCATGAAATAGTACTTTTGTAATCTATTAGTATTAAAAAAATTGTTTCTTTGCAAACGAAACAAAAAAAAAACTGTTTATAGCAGAGTTCTCATTTTTCTATTGTAAAAGAGATCATTATTACATTTTTTTTCTTTAATGTGTCAAAGTGTTAAAACGCTGGTTTGACAAAGACTTCTTCAACTGCAGGAGACCTACATTGATTATTTTTACTTTAGTACTTTCATTGCGAAAATAAAATTATTACCTTTTAATTAAATTAAAATAACGACAATGTAACACTAAAAAAAGTATTGCTAATATATGTATGACAAAAATTGCAATACGAATTATTCACACATACAGAATAGATTATTATAATTTTATATTAAAAATTTATTTTCTATCATGTTAATTATAGGATAAATTATTTAAAATAAAACATTTGATGCATGTTTTATAGCTGAAATTAACTGTAAAATAAATTGCGTGAAAACACAGTTTTAAAGTAATGTAAGCATGAAAAAAAAATAAATAAAATAATATAAAAAAACTTAGCTTGCAATTAGATTTCAATGCAGATTAATCGTATTATAAATTTAAATTATTAAAATTGTTTATTTCTAAAAAAATTTTAAGTAAGCTTAATTCATTCACTCTTATCTTCTTTCATGGTATCCCACATCTCTGTTTCTTAGCCCTAAATAGTCTAGCGTTAACTTTCCCCTTAGAAAACAGGATTTTCCTCCGCATAGCACAGCAGCATATTCTGCTGCGTTTTGGTCATAATACTGTTTTGTACCATTTTTTCGAACTGCAAATATTAGTGAAATAATGGGAGAATATTCCTAGAACTTCAGCCAGCACGCGCTATAGTTAAATTTCGTCACTCGTCTGTACTGTGATTGGTCTACATCTACTTGACGCCTTGTTCCCTTTCAATAAAGTCAAATGCACTCACCCGCCCATCAACTGAATACCACAGAATGGCTTTCTCAGATAAGTTGAAGACGGCTGTCCATACCGGTTGAGTTAATATTGTTCGCTCAAGTAGTCAGTGGGCCCAGTGATCGTAGAATAGGCGCCCAGGGTTGCCCGTTTGGCTTTGTGTCGGCATCATAGAAGAAAGTCAGTGGAGAAACGAATGGCATCGGGTATTGTCTTCAGATGAATCTCGATTTTTATGCAGGAATGGTGGTTGTGTATACGGGTGGCAGCTTCAGGGAGAACGTTAGCTTCCATCCCGTATCGTCAATCATCACACCAATTACCGGGTTTCATGGTTTAGGGTGGCATCAGGTTCAGACAGTGAACAACTCTTATGCACATTACTGGCAGTATAACATGGGCCCGGTACATAACACATATTATTGTGCCTGTTGTTCGGCCACTTGTGCAGGCTGCCCACGGCACATTATTCCAACAAAGACCATGAGTGCGTCACACGCTGAACAGCTTAAATACAACTGACATTATTCTCTCGTCGGCAGCTTCACCCGATCTCTCTCCCATCGAGCATGTGTCGGCTGTCTCAGAGTTGTAGTGCACAGAGCACCACTGGCGCATAAAGTAGACCAACTGAGAGCTGCAGTGGATTTGGTTTGGCAAGGAATATCCCACGAAGTCATTAATAGCATCATAGAGAGTATACCTCCCCGTTTAGAGGCATGTATAACTGCCCTTGATGGTCATATTAGATGCTGAATAAACAGTTTAACTTTTCTTATCTTTGTTTGTTTCTTTACTCATGTCCATATGTTTCTTACCTCTACTCATTATGTTATTATGACATCGGTACGAGCATTTCTTCATGTTATCGCAATTTCACTTTTAACGAGTGTAATTTTATACAGATAGCCATTCAACTTTTATTGGGAGATTTTAACAGTTTTAAATAAAATAACCTTCAAATTACAGGACTGCTCTTACACGCCATGTATGGACAAGCACGCTATATTTTCGTCATTATATATAAGCATAAGATCTACTATCAAAAGCTAACACTTTACAATAGAAGAATAATCATTATGAACCTATGCAAGTGCTAGACCCACATGTTTGCAAATTCTAAGAATTATATTTCACCTATTTAGAGTATTTCAGCTGACGACAAAAGAAGATAAGCTTGACAAAATTTAGCTTTGCAAAGCTTTATATACATTACATTTTAGCTTCATAAAGACCATGAAAAGAGCAAGATTATGTTACTAATGATAAATTAAGAACATTACAGTTACGTTATTTCTCAACACAATGGCATATATTTTCTTATCACTATTGATCTAAAAAAGTTTTCGTTTGAATACTAATGGGTAAAAAAGAATTAATTTTAAACTATGCAATGTGTATGTAGCAGTTGTGTTTGACAGGAATCATGAGATAGGAGGCAACTTTGTCCTATTGTGCATTTCGGAAAGTCTTTTATGTATTTACAAAAGACAATTTTTTGCATTATAAGAATTAATTATATTTTGAAAATACCAAAATATCAGTATATGTCTAGTTACAGAAATAATTTTCTACAAAAAAATTGTATTATAACGAAAAAAAAATTTTTTCAGAAAACTCTTATGATATAACGTATTTCTAGTATATCTTGGAACAAAATCCAAACTACTGTATCGTGAATACAAGAAGTAGATTTTTTTCATCCGAAAATCATCAATCACAATCAAAAACATCTATTTATGAACTACAGTATCCAAAGCCTTCCGACACACGCGATCTCTGCTATCTTTTATCACGAAATTAAAAAACAACTTTTGCAACAGTAGCAAAGTCTTCACGGTACTTCTCTTTTTTAAAAAAAGAAATATTGGCAGAGGATTTTTTTTCTTGATTTTCCCTATTTTCAACAAAATTTGAAATGCGGAGAATTTTTGAAATCATCTCTCAGATATCTTCTAATTTTGATCCCGTTATTGATGAAGAAGAGCATAAAAATTTTATCCCTTTTAAAAAGTAAGGTACTTTTAGGAATTCATTACTAGCTATTCTATTTCTCCATTTATGTATATTCGTCGAAACTGTGCTTCAAAAATGTAATACGCAAGGTTATGTACACATATTTTAAATACAGAGTTAATATGAGCCAGCTTTCTGTAAAATGTCTTTCTTAAATGCCTTATTCCTAGAAGCAGATAACCCTGGCATACTTTGATATAATTCGGTTTATCCAAATCCATTAATTTGCGAGTCAATTAAAGAAAGCACTAGCACCAGAAAATAAACTTCTATTGTGTTTTAAACTAGAAACTAGAGACTAGCGACTAGAAAATAAACTTGTAATAACTTTTATTGCTAAAATCAAGAAAATCAGAGCAAAACTTCAATCATCTTAAAAGATTACAAACAAAAATTTTGCAGTTTACTATGAGAAAGTAATTTTATTTCATAACCGTTAACATAATCATAAAATGTTAAGGATCTTTTTTTTTCATATGTGTTAATTAAATGCCTGTGCTTCGGGAAAGTGTTTCGGAAATACGAATATCATATTGAAATTTTTATATAGTGAAATAAACTATTTTTCCGAAAATGATATTATTGTTTCCATGTAGCATTAGGAATTGGTCACTTAGTGGATTAGCACTGTGACTGGATTACTTGGATTAAGACAAAACTGGTAAAAACTATATGCCTAAGGAGGATAAGGCTTGTGTAATGGTTTGGTTTGGTCTATTTGATTACGTCAAAACCCATGAGGGCTATCTGCCTAAAGGGAAAGGATACCTTCGTGGAAGACTTTCTAAGCATTTGTGATGGAATTTCCTAATAATGTCTTTACACATGAGAAGAGAAATCAAATTTTCATGTTTAAATGCGAGTAGAATTACCAATTTTCAGCTATTTAAACGCTCGATTGCTAATGAAATGAAGCAACACTAGTCTACGATTTCAATCGTCAAACCTTGAAAAAAAAACTTCATTAGCAAAAGAGACGTTTACATCAAAGCATTAGTTGGAATTTCATTGTAAAATGAATAATTGTAAGGAGAAACTGAAGTTTTGTCTTTCTTCCTTTCCCGAAGGTTTTATGCACACCAAGACCACTTTTTCAACATTACCGGTGTCTGTTTTACAAAATAAAATTATGCGTTTAACGTTTCAAAAAAAAAATCAGTACATCTATTGATTCTTTATTTACTGAAAATTATACTGTTTAAATCTCTGACTATTTTTTATTGTATTTAATTGCACATGAAGGTTATAATCATAGAAAAATGGAAAAAAATATGCTCCATAACTAACGACTTTTTTTGCTTCCCACCCCCCTTAGAACTCTCATATTGAAAAATCGTATTTTTCTTGTTATCTAATTTTGCTGCTATTATTCATGCTCTCTTATTTCTGCTACTATTATTACTATTATTCCTGTTATCGTATTTCTACTACTATTATTGCTATTATTCTTGTTATCTTATTTTTCTTGTTTTTTGTTATTTTCTTTTTGTTTCTTGCTGTAAAGAAATTATTTTAACATTTTATTTAACTATCATTATTTTGAACAATTTAATTATACTAACTAAATTTTTTACTGTAACAAATAAGGTGAAGTAATAGTAATAGCCAGAAAAATCTCACAATATCATGACAACTATTTCAATATCAGTTCAGTGAAACATTTATATCTTAGATTAGGTAAAGTTAGTTTATTTGAACATAACAAAACACATGAGGAATAGCTAGCTTGCTTATACTTTAAACATGATATTATGATAATTAACATATATAATACTGTTTAACTTCCTTTTTGATGAAGTCTTCTCCCTATGTTCTGCGTCTTGTAGTATCGCTGTTTACAGACGGCTCTGAGTCTCATATTAAGCCTTTGAAAAGCCCTAACCACTCAAATTGAAGTTCCACTGGAAGCAGAAATCTCATACGAGAATAGTATAGCTGAAACAGCCATGTGGTACCTGGATGAAAGTGCCAGACACTTATTTTCTTTAGGCGTCGATGCTCTTGAACACGCCTTCTCAGGTTACTGATTATGGATCCTGTTTCCTAAAACCGTTTTCACAAATTTATAAAGAAACTTCGGATATTTTCGGATTGAAAAGGTCAAACTTGCATGCAGGCTGATAGGCGCTTGAATTCGTTTAAGCACAAACTCATGTTTCTAACACTTTGGTCTCCGAAAAGTATCCAACGTTTGTCACCACCTACGTATAATATGTATCTGTCGCTGTTATTACTTTTCACTCTATCTAAAATCCACGTTTGTAACCACTGATTCGATTCATCAATGGCCGTTTTGAAGTACACTGAATGATTGATCGTGTTAAATGATGGCTTCGAATATGTTCCAGGAGTGATACACATGATGGGCTAAGTATACAGCAGCTATTGGTGACTGTTTTGAGAAAGACGGTATCAAGAGGACAATAATTCCTCTAACATTTTACTTCAGGTTTCATAAATTCATTCTTATCCATTTTTAAATAGCTCTTGTAATAAAAGGCACTTACTGATGGTATGATCAATAATTAAAAACACAGTAAATAATTTAATTAACAATTAAAGCATCTTTTCAAGTAATATTTTTTCTCTAATAAGTAACCTTTTTTTTTGTAATACAAAAAACAAATGATTTCGAAATTTTGCCCTTTTGTTCAATACCTTTAAAATAACAATTCTTAATACTTTTACAAAGGTTTTAGAAAATGACTGTATTTCTTACTGCTACTTTCCTATGCTAAGAGCATTTTTTAATGCTTTTTCAAAGGTTTCAAAGGCAGTACAGTTCTTCCTGCTGCCTAAATGTTTTCAAGAATCGCCCTTTCGAAATTAAAAGTTTAAGAAAATAAACCTTTTACTAAAGATAATTCTCATTATACTCATAAACTGCTGTAAACTGGTAAACTACATAAAAATTCAAAAGAGAGGAAAGAAAAATGGCGTTAGCATTTCTTCAAATATAAGTTCTTAACAGCAGATATTGGAAGAGGTATGAAGAAATTAATTTAGCATAATATTTGCATACGTATTAAAAGGGATATAAAACATCAATAACACAAAGGCGGCCTGAAGAGGAATGCAAAGGATCAAATGTTTCTTTATCATTTTTTATGTAGTTTTATATATACACCTGACCTATTACAAGGTGGACCAGCCTTCAACCGTAATGCCTAAAAAGAACCAATACGCAATTCCCTTTTCCTACATTACATGTATTCTGCTAGAAAGCTGCACATCTACATTCTCTCATTTCAACAAAAAAATTATATAGATTTATTAAAAAGTTTATTTTTGTTTTAAGAATAAAATTTTACGCAGCATTTTGTAATGTATTGACATTAATGTCGTGCAACACGCTATGTTGCAGAATAAAATACCCCAAATTAAAACTTCTGGAAATATGTAAGATATTGTGGTTCAAAGCAAAATTACTGTAACCCTGAAAATGCATAAATTCTTTACAATTTATTTCCTTTTCAGCGTAAAGTTTTTTTAGGTCTTATCAAGGGTCATAAGCTTTAAAAGCAATATTGTCGACAATATTGTATTATACGTGGTAAATGTTATGCTTTTCTTTAAGTATTAAAAGATTAGTGTCTGAGGTATAATCCTAGCTAATGTAATACTTTTATTATGCTTAATACCAGATAAAATTTGTAAATTCCCAGTTGAAATTCAGAGTAAAGAAAACTATACTTAATTGACCACAATTTTACTTCAGTTATCAGCAACATAATCTTCAAACTAAGGAATCGAAATTCAATAGAGCGAAGGGATTATTCGGAAGTTCTAGACAATGACATCGAGATGAATTTAACCGAATTTTTTTTAGGGTTTTGAGGATTTAAGCAAATGTAAACCTATTACAATAGCCTATTTTGAAAATTAATGAGAGTGGATCCTTCAAAATGAAATAATTCAGAAAAAAGCTGTTTTTACTTCAAAGGTTCAACGTGTTTTTGTGATAAGTTTGCATAAAACAGTTGTATATCATTAAGAAAATAACGTCGCATTACATTCTTAGGAAAATTAATTACTTTCTTTGAAGTATAATTTTTTTTCAAACTTCAGTTATTTAAAAAAATCTCCTTTAAGCATATAACAATAGCTTTTGCTGTAATCCTTTTACTTGATTTGTGTTCATCAGAAAACCACAGGCTTATAATTTCAGATTCTCAGATATGATGCAAATAGTAAGCGAAAATACATTAAAAGTACGTTTTATATTTTATGCTTAAAATGGGCATGGAAAACCTGCTTATATTTAAAGATACTCCTACTAACATAGTAACTCAAAGCCAAACCGCATATTTTTGCTTTTTCAAAGTGTTTTTTGGAATCGTAAGCTTATAAGGTATTTCACCCGCCTTCTTGGCATGCCTTCGTGGTGTAGAGGTCAACATGCTCGGCGTGTATTCGCGAGGCCCGTGGTTCGAGTCCCGACGAAGGCTTTGCTCATTTTTCTTCTTTTCTGCTTCGAAATAACCTAATGACTCTACAAGTGGCGCCCGAACTAAATAGGGGGTGTATGATGATTCTCCACCACCAGGATTTGGCAATTGGGTCTCCTAATCCCTAGTCGCCCTTTAAAAGTGGGAGTATATAAGGTATTTCTCCCGCCTTCTTAGCATGCCTTCGTGGTGTACTGGTCAGCGCGCTCGGCACGTATTCGAAAGGTCCGTGGTTCGAGTCCCGGCGTAGGGAATGCTCATTTTTCATCTCTCCTGCTTCGAAATAACCCAATGACTTTACAAGCCCATCAACCTTCAGCAGAGACCTAATAGAAACTCAGAAGAAGTAACACCGAATTTGAGAAAGCCAAATATATGTGCAAGACTGCAAAATACATTTCCCAGAAAAATGCATATAAATGGCAACAGAAACTCATGCAATAATGTGCGCTAGAGATGCAAAGTTTAAAAAATGAGTATATAAGCCTTGTCTCTGTATCGGCATTTAGATTCATCCAAAATAGTGATGTAAACTAAAAGTATGCTAGAAGCGAAATACGGTTGTGTTATTAATCCCAAAGATGTGTAAGATTAATTCTATTTCTTTTTTTCGATTCTTGGATTAGAAACCTTATTTTGGGTTTCACGAAGGACATACAACGATGTACAGAAGTCGGAATCAGCAGCTGGATAAGCTTTAGTCATTTTCCTGGCGAACAGAGCACTTAATATGTTTTGCCGTGGCGGATAAGAAAGACATTTCTGTGGATATAGGGTAGAGATTTGATTGAAAGTGATGTTAGAGTTGGGTTAATAATGAAACATATGCAATTTTATAGCATGTGTAACGGTGAAACAGTCAATTATGCTTCAGTGCAGTGGTACCTTGGTACACGTCCCCTCTGAAATGAGTTCCATTTTGATATAAATTCTGGTTGGACGCGAAAATATTTGCTTCATATGCGATATTTGTTTTGAACACGATTTGAGTTTTACGAGTCACGAACGCGCACGCTACCGTTGTTTACATCTTTCGAGACTGCCACGAGTGACAGAACGTCTGTTGCTATTATTCAGTAAACAACCGCGCTACAACCCTGAAAAGTCACGTGATATTTGTTTTCGTGTAATAGTCTGTCAATACATTAATAAATTCTAAGAAAGTTAATGAGAAGAGTTAAGGAATGAAGAAAATGGTTAGGATAACCAGGTGTATGCAAAAAGCGCTGCTGAAAAGTATATGAAGTTGAAAAGTGCGAAGATAGTTGGCCATTTGCATACCGTATTTCAAGAACTAAGATGTATATGGCTGGACTAAACACAGATACTATTAAATCAGCTAAAGTCGGAAAGAGGGTGAAAACGATTACCAGACAAACAAACACTTGACTATGTTGAAAATCTAGATGACAGAAAAATATTTATGTGCATTATATAATTCATTCGCAGCATTTGGGGTTTAGAATTTATCAGCATTTTAAGGATAACAATAGAATTTTTTTTTAATAAGAGGAGATTAATTATTTTCCGTTAATTTCTTATTAGATAAGTTCATTTTGTCTCCCTCCATTTTAGTGTAGTTCAAAGACCTGGAACGGATTAATGTTGTATACCGAGGCACTAATGTATATCATTAGCAGAAGCGTTTCAAACGAGGTAAAAAGATTTATGGTAAAACACATTCTAATAAAGAATCTACTATATTTATGCATATCAATTAGCCATCCAACGTCAGACAGTGAATAATGTGTATATTACAGATGTCATGGAAAACGGGTTTCTATATGAAAAAAAAACGAGGTTCTCTATTAAAGAAAATACCATATTTGTTAAAGCTATGTTGATTACTTTACGATAATCTTTGATATCACGGCGGCTGAATTTGATGGAATAACACTAGTGTACCCTCCGTCTGGCCTCAGCGTAGCGTCATGTAATTTATCTGCAATCTCAACGCTGAAAAGATAGTTGCGTAGAAAGAAACTATGTATATGAAAGGAAAAAATTGCAGCCGCAATTCTGAAAATAGTGTTTCATACAGGGCATTTAGCGTTTTTGAGCAGTTCGTAAAATACTGCAAAATTCCTAATTTAATTTGAAAAAATTCTATTAAATAAGATGAAAATATAAAGGATATACAAAATAAAAGCATGTAAAGTAAGGTTCTAAATTTTTCTAATGTTAATGGGCAGCAGTTCCCTTTTATTCTTTATTCTAATTTGGCTATTTAATCTTTCTGTCCCAAAGAAAATATTTATAATATATCAGTCTGAATGGTATCTTTTCAAAATTAATCTTCATTATGAGATGTTACGTAACGCTGCAATGTAGATACTTTTTGTCCAACCACTGAATACGACTTCTGTTGAGAACCGGAACTTTTTAACTAGCTCTTAGGCTTTTGAATATGGCGTCACTATTCGCTATGTACTTAGCGGCCTGCAAACCTGCTACCTTGCTACTGTTTTTATTGTCTTCAAATATATATTATGCAAGTCTATAGGTGCCGATATAAAGATTCTTTAAGAACAAGGTGGTACAACGCACATTTCATTTATGTTGAATTAATGAAACATATGAATTAAAGGAACCATATAGACATATAATAACATAATCAAAGATTTTTCAATTGTTCATTTTTCTAGTTGAATGTACAGCGACGGCCTTTCAAAACTGCATGAAACTGCGCTCAGTTCTTTTCGGTTGGCGCACGAATGTCTTAAAAGAGTTCATAGGTGCCCACAGATGTATAACGTGCCAGGCTTTTAATCATCGCACCAAAGACTGCCAGTATCGTCCACACTGTGCATACTGCGGTGGTTTTCATGAAAAAAAGGAATGTACAGCGAACCATGCCCATTGTATCAATTGCGAAATAAGCAACCTCCACAACCACACTAAATACGAGTGCAGCCACCCAGCGTACGCCAGCATGTGCCCCACATTCAAAGAAGAAGTGCAAAGAATAAAATCCCGTACAGCTTACCATGAGTGATCCCTTTACGAGTCAAGAACACACTGCCACTCACTTAATCCATCACCCAGCAAAACCCACCAACATAAGTAACTCCACCATGAATCTGACTTCTACATCAACCAATCTTCCAACGGCTCTAATATGTCAATCAACGAACAACGACAGCATTAAGGTACTTCAGATTAATCTCCAACACTCCAGAACTGCCACCGACAACCTCGTTCAGTACATTTCAGAACAATACCATGACATCATCATGGTGCAAGAACCTTACTGTCACCAAGGTTCTTTACGAAACCTGCCGACGACATGGAATGTAATTTCGCATGAAGTTACGGACGTATCTCAAGCACCCAGAGCTGCCATCTACATCATCAACAGGACGTGGTCACCAATAGTCATCAAGAAGTACAGAGATATTATCACTATCTCAATTTCAACATCAAATTTAGATCTCTACTTTACCAGCGCTTATGCGTCACCAAGTGAGGACCTAGAGGCTACACTTCACGATCTCCACCATATACTTCAAAGACACCCACATCAACATTTGATTTCTGGAGATTTTAACGCCCACAATAATTTATGGGGTTATCACCGAAACAACACCAGAGGCATGCTGATGGAAGATTTCATCAACGCGCATAATCTCATACTACACAATACCCCAGACGACCCGCCAACCTTTGTCACGATCAACGGAAAAGGGTGGCCAGACCTGACACTCTCTTCCCATCACTTAATCAACAGAATTAGCAATCGTCGCATTTGTGAAGATGAGTCCATCTCAGACCATCAAATAATTAGTTTTGATATCATATTCGAGGTTCCACACACTCAAACTCTACGTTATCGCATTAACCGAAATGCAGAAAAGAAATTTACTAAAGCTCTGAACTCCAAAGCACATATCATTCTGCATGAAATTCAAAGCATCAACTCCAAAGATGAAGCTAATGCATATGCTTCAACTCTTACTAATCATATCCAAGAAATCAGCCATACGTCCCTTAAAATCAAAACAGTCAACCACAACACGAAGCCCAACTGGTGGACCAAGGAACTACGAGCAGAGCGCCAAAAAACCAAAGCTTTAAGACGAAAAATGAAAAGGCGAACGACCGATGAGGAACGCAAAGCAGCATGGATTGACTATAACAAGCAACGTGCGATCTACAAAAAGAAACTAATTGAAGCAAAACTAAAATCCTGGCGTTCCTACTGTACTAAAAATCAAACTACCTATGGAGCCCTTTACAAAATGACAACTTCCAAGATTTTTAAACCAACTCAAATCCACGCAACAACCAATACATCACAAAGTAATGGCACGGATCTCACGAGCACCACCATCAACGGTATCCTGGACCAAGTCTTCTTGCAAGACAACAGTGCAGAAGATACACCGGAGCAAAAAGTACTAAGAGCATCCACACAAACACCAAACACACCAGATGACATTCCATTCACAAGAAAGGAAATGCTTCAAGTCGTAAAATCCCTTAACAACGCTAAAGCACCAGGCCCCGACGGCATTAATAACCAAGTCCTAAAGCTCATTAACAAAACATCTCCAGAAATTCTGCTCAAGTTTTACAACAAATGTCTGGCCCACCATTGTTTTCCCGATTGTTTTAAAATTGGACAAATAGTGCTCTTCTCAAAGAAGAACAAGAATCCAGAGGATCCAAGCTCGTACCGCCCAATCAATCTTCTACCAGCTATCGGAAAATTACTCGAAAGACTCCTCATAAACCGTTTGAAATACCATGTATTCAAGGACAATAAAATCAGCTCCTGCCAATTCGGATTTAAACCGAATAGCTCCACCATTCATGCCATCGATGCAGCATTAACGCAAATCCAAGTTAACAAAGCCCAACAGCTACACTCCGCGTTGCTATGCCTCGACCTGAAGAACGCTTTTGACTCCCTCTGGTGGCCTGCTGTCAAGCAGGCCCTCAGAGACCTTCAGTGTCCAAGAAACCTCTATCTAACAACAACTGACTACCTGCACAATAGAAAAAGCATAGTACTCCACAACAACTCGGTCATCACAAGGCAACAAGCAAGAGGATGTCCACAGGGATCGTGTATGAGCGCGGACCTCTGGAATTTCACCTTTAACCATATTATCGACCATCACTGGCCTGCCCACACAAAAATCGTAGCATTTGCAGATGATGTAGCTTTCATCATCAACGGCCGCACCAGAGAACAACTCCAGGAAAACAGCAATAACACCCTTCAAATTTTTAACGCTCTGTGCAAAAGAATAAAACTACAGATCTCACACCAAAAATCTCAGGCACTGATTGTCCACAAACCGGGACGTACTATAACTCGAAATCCCACATTTAAAATAGACAACCACAGGATCCGATGCGTGAAAACGATTAACTACCTCGGGCTCACCATTGATAACAAGTTTAACTGGATTCAACACTTACACAATAAGAAACTCACCACTATGAAAATAGCACAAGCTCTGAAGACAATGCGTGGTTACTCATGGGGCTTGAACCACCGAATTATGAAAATACTACTTACAACCGTAGTGAACAAGATCATCACATATGGAGCCGCCATTTGGGCAATACCTATGACCACCAGAAAGGTGCGAGCACTAAACGCCATACAAAGACCTTTCCTTATAAATATCACCAGAGCATTCTCAACTACCTCTAACAACGCCCTACAGACACTGGCAGGTGTGCTTCCGCTCCCAATCCAAGCACAAATGGACGCAATCTCCGCAATAGTCCTCCAACTGAAGAAAACAGCCAACTTCAGTGATACCACATTCCATCCAACAGACTACGAAGATCAACCTAAAAAGTACTTTCATCACCCAGCTCTGAATCTTAAAAACCTGCACTGCATTTTTGACAAACCACCACCCACAACGGAATACACGGCTTTCACTGACGGCTCAAAGATCGATCAAAAGGTTGGCAGCGCTGCAACCATCCAATACAAC
Organism: Stegodyphus mimosarum; assembly: GCA_000611955.2. Lineage (NCBI taxonomy): Eukaryota > Metazoa > Arthropoda > Arachnida > Araneae > Eresidae > Stegodyphus > Stegodyphus mimosarum. Next base: position 110,911 of record KK122001.1, read on the forward strand.
CATAGCTCTCACTCAGAATGGCAAGGACACCTTAGAGATTTAAACAGTGTACACCAAGCTGAACTGGCAGCAATCCTCTACAGTATGCAAGAGCTCCACCAACTACCAACCGACACAGTTCATATCGTCAGTGACAGCCAATCATCAATCTATGCTATTAAAAATCCCTGCACAAATTCACCAATAGCCCGACAAATACAAACAATTATCAATTCCAGCCAAAAGAACTTCGTTCTTTCATGGACGAAAGGTCATAGCAATTGCGCCGGGAATGAAAGAGCAGACTTCCTGGCAAAGCAAGCAGCCCTCGAACAGTCAGGCACTACCATCCACATCCCATGGCCACGCTCCGCACTGAAGTTTACGTTAAAAGTGATGGCCAAAGAACAGTGGCAGAGACAATGGGATCAAGGACCACAAGGCAGAAGGACGCATTCACTTCTCCCATGTGTCGATACTGAGCGCACCATTTATAATTATTATCTCTCTCAGTATATCTCTGGTCATGGACCGTACCCAAAGTACTTCTATGAACGAAACCTTTCAGAGACTGAAATATGCGTTTGTGGCAATCCGGGTGATCCAGACCATTATTTATTCCAATGCCCAATAACAGCGGATCATCATATCCGCCATCCTACAGCACCAGGAACCGACTTCAAACGCTTCCTGATAAAGCACCGGAAAGTTCACATTAATATCAAAAACATAATTGACACACTGCATCGACACGGCCTGGAACTGTGTGCACCATAACTGATATAAATGCTTCTTCTTCTCCTTCTCTGGCACAAACGCCAGTTCTCCAATTGGGGTGCCATTATAGATTATCTTATGCAATAAAATATCCTAATGTATCAAGGCCAGTACTGATTTAGCAGCTGCACAATACGACCATAGTTATGCACATCAAAAAATGGCATACCTGGTACTGGTAAACTGGTAATGTATGTACTATGACTGAAGCCATGAACTTTTCATGAACTGTGATCCATCTATGAACTGCAACTCCGTACTGACACTGCACACTGTGCATACCCATCAACTTAAACCGACGACACCCACTATGCAATTCCCAAATATGTATTATACTGTACCAAATTACATCACATTAATACCACATTAACTTAAACAAGATATTTATGTTTAATGTTTTTCCATTCAATTCTATTTGTTTATTTGCGTTTATTTGTGCATATTTATTCATATTTATACTTCACCTTTAACTGCAATGTATGGTATTGTATTGTAATGTCGTTGTCACCAGCAACTGTATCTCCCGGCCATGCTCTGTACCACAAGTTATGTATGCCCTGATGATAACTTTTCAAGTAACGCTGATGGGTGGCGTAAGTGCGCCCCGTGGAGGTGTTCTTCTCAAGACGGTTAGTGTGAAGGAGCGACACCAGTTCTGCCAATGGCGTTGTGTTGGTGCTTCCCACACTTAGTCCTGTCCTGTCCTGTCCTGTTTATTTTTCTAAAATTTTCATGTAAGTTACATTTAAATTGTATTTGCGATACTACTTCAACTACCTATTGCTTGACTTTCCTTCATCTATTACTTACATTCTTCACTTCTTCATGTTCACTTTATTAAATTTTCCTTAAAAATTATAAATTATTCTTTTTAAAAATATATATGTAAATTTTCTTTTTCAAAAAATCAGTAATTTTTTTCTTTTTAAGAAATATTTATTAATTTTTTAAAATTTATTCCATTTTGAAGTTTTTGGAATTGGCACTTAAATTGCATATTTGATTGGAGTAAATATTGGCATAAAACTAAAATTCCCAATTTTTGGCTAAATTTAAGTTATTATAGGAGTTATTTCCATTTCATTAATTTTATTATATATATTATGTTTCTTATTTTGAGTTTTGATTGTTACTCCAGCAAATTTAACTCCAGCAAAATAACTAATTTGACCTTTACTTGGAAAAAGACTAAACACTCTCACTTAATTTGATTACTGTTAATTGAAGTGAATTGGCTTGTTCCCATTAACAAGTCAATTAATCTACGGTCAATAACAATGCTAACATTTTAGTATTTTAAATTTTATTATTTAAATTTTTTCCGGTTTAAAATACTATTTATATACAGCCTATTAAATATTTTTTTCTACAACAGAAATCTAAATAACTTAAAATACTAACTCAAATTTATTCCGATATTTCATCCCATTAATGAAATTTATGTTTCTTGGACATGATATATAAAAAAAACTTTCAAAACTATTAAAGTAAATAATAACTAGCATATATATATGCATATATGTATATAATTTATTAGTTACTATATGGCTTTCTTGAAGTCCTTTGGTTTTACAAAAAAGGGATCAGTTTGAAAACATTTCACTAAGCCTATGCATGTTCTTTAAAAGTATTATATGGTATCAAGATCAAATTATTACACTTGCTATTTTATTACATGCGGCATAAGTCTGTCGCAAAATAAATTGAGCATTCTTTGTAGGGCTAAACTCTTTTCATCACTGGTACGGGGAATTGAAAAACGAAGCAGTGTGCTACAAACAAATGGGATGCATCCAAATTTCTCTACTTTAAAAAATCTTAAAATCCGCAGGACAGGACAACACTGCAATAAAATTAGGAAACTATGATCCTACAAAGAAAATTCAAGTGGTAAATCAGTTCTAAAAAAAGAGGCTAAAAGAGTAGATACTTTTAAATATTTGGTAAAGCCATGAAGGTTGGATGCCAAAATTTGGTAACTGGGCTCTGTTAGAGCTTTCTAGAACGCAAGGAAACAAGTTAATCGTAAGTATAAGCTTTTAATAGATGACACTTAATTATGATTTCCATAATTGTTTAATTTGATTAATTTTCTAAATAATTTAACGTTTGCTAAAATTTTAAATTGAGATGTGCTTCTAAAGTCTGTCTACCTTTTACGATTAATATAAAAATGCCCAATATTCTCTTTGGCTCCCATTATTTAAATTCACTCAGATAAGGAGATTATAGGAATTAAAAAATGCGTATGAGTAATAAAACGTAATTAAGGCAAAATGCGTTTTATGCTTTGGTGTGCTAAACGGCGCATTGCTATTCGTAACTGCTAGAGCCTGTTCAGCTATTTATTTGGAAAAACTTTACTACTGGACGGAAACTAGATCAAAATTAAATGCCTCCTGAAGCTGGATGATTAGGATATAAGCAGCAAGATTTTTTTTTGGTCGAATCAGTTTTGATAGTTGTATGTTCCAAAGAAGGTTGCCTTATTTTTACTAATGGTAGCTCGAAAGTCTCCGATTTTTTTTTTGTTTTTGTTTTTGTTTCATTAACTTTAGTGTTAGTTATAACTTCTGGGCGATCAAAAACTTTTCATTGAATTCTAATCCGTGTTTATGTAAATTGATTACATTCAAAGAGATATCAGATCAAAAATTAGAATGTAAGTCTCAGGGGAATTGCTTAAACGCTTGTAATTATATTAAGGACTGAAGCTGCAAGTAATTATGTTGGGTAATTAAAGGTGTATTCAACAACTAATAGGAATTAAGTCTTCACAAGCCAATACCTGAGTCTTTAAGGCTTCATATACACGTTTCTTGATTGGAACACCATTTATAACATTGCTGAAAAGTATATAAATTACAAGGTACGACAATACGTTTCGTGAATGATGTCACAGGATGCGCACAGTGGCTCTAAAGTGGAGAAGCGGAGAAATTTTAAGTTCTATATCAGATTGATAAATTTGTTAAGAAAGCATGATGAAACAAGCATGATGAATATGAAGGTACACCTTTTAATTGCATTTAGGAATAATTTTAATATTTCAGAATGCATGAGATTTGTTTGAATCCGTTGCACGTAGTTGTAGACCTGTGTCTTCTCAGAGGGACGAAAATATTGAAAACATGAAGATGCTATTAACCATAAAGAACAACAATGAATACTGTATCGTACAAAATTGTTCCGGCACACTTACTGCACATCTGGAAAATGTCGATACGGGTTCTTGGTTCTTTTTCCAAGATAACCCCTGGAGAAATTCGGCCTCTATAGTGAAACAATTTGTGGCGTTTAGAAGAGGTGTACTTCACTATTCATCCACCGTACCACACGAGTTTGCATCAGATGACTTCTTTCTGTTCCTGAACGTTAGTTAAGCCCTAAAATAGGGCTGATTTTCCGTTATTGCAAACGCTCATGAAACAAAGACGTGTGATAAATGTTCTGTCTGCGATTTCGGAAGAGGACTCAAAAGTGTATTGAAAATGGCGGGACCAACTTCGAAGAAATACAAAACGTTTTTCCTGATTAAGTAAACATTTTTCATTTAAAACCTGTTAATCAAATTTTATTTGTTTTATCTCTTACTTAGAGTATGTGTTAATGCATTATGCTTATTGTTAGAAATTGATACTTAGCAAAAGACACTTAGTCTTGGAAGTGTATTTTTGAACTCTTAGGTGGTCTGAACACTGGTATTTTATTAAAGTAAAGGTTTGGTAAATATGTTGAAGTTACAAGAAAGAGATCGATAAATTAAATCACATGAAATGAAAAATGTCTATCAAGTTGATTTGACAAATCCAAACGTTTCTGTAAGTCTTCCGCAGATTCTTTCTTCTTATGTACCGGGGCTGTTCGCACACTTTTTAGACGATTTTGCTTTGCTATAAAAAATTATGTGTTTGGAAATTTTTTAACTGCAACTGTATTTTGGAAAGTATAAATGCTAAGTATGCTACTTGACAATTTTGTTTTATGCAAAAATGACGCTTTTAACGGAGTAATGGATGCAAGGCTATGTTTGTGAGCCTTTCGAAAAAAATTACCCGCATCTAGTTAATATGAACTCTTTGAAAGATATGGTTTACTCATATCTTAAAGGCATGGTTCTGAAAGCTACGATAGGTAATACGGTCAACAAGAGAGGAAAAATCATCATAGTTTGATTTCAAGTGGAAAAACTGTTCCAAATACATATCCAAGGAAAAAACGGAATGTTTCAAATGTTGCAAAGATAAGATCTTTCATATTAAAAAAAATCCGTCAAGTCAAAAGACAGATATAAAAAGTCAAAAACAGATATAAACTGCAAACAAAATTACTAATGCTGATTTTAATCTTAAAAAGGAGAAAAAACATGATGTGCATCATCTTTATCCACGACCTATCACCTATCGCAGAATACGCTGCAGAATTCTTCACCAGAAACATTTTTCCGGATAAAAATGAAAAACAGTTGTCATAATAGATGAATCCCGGACACATTTAATTGACTGCAATAAAAAGGGATCCATTTATCATAATCAAAGAAGAGAAAAATATCTTAAAACATAGTTCAAAAAAGCTAAAGGAAGTTTTTAAAACTTTCTTTAGATTCTTTGAGCATTTCATATTATGCTTGCTGCCGGTTTTTCATATAACGGCAAATTAAAATAAAGAGAGTGGAGAAAAATGTTAAGATGTGGAGTTGAAGTAATAGTATTTTTTATCTTTAATATAATATTCTAGTAATCCACTCTCCTAAGTACTGCAAAAGTCTATATTGTACTATAGATTAATTCATTTAAATCCTTAAAACAAAAATATCACTGTGTTGCAAATACGCCGTAATTGATAAATAATATTTTTGAAAAGAATATCGTGCATAAGTTGATAAGAAAAGCTCAATGAATAACTACTTCGAAGTAATTTCGATTTTTCTTACCTCATTTTGTCAAAGCGTCTGAACATCGTGTACTCAGGCACAATGTGCACTTTCTATGTCTTGACATATATTTTATGCATTCACATATTTCTAAATGAATGGCAAATATTTTAACAAATATTACAATCTATAAAAATACAGTATTAATTTTATATCCGTAAACACTTACATCTCGAACCTGATTTAGTTTAATTTTTTGGAAGAATGACTGATTATTTATTCAGATATTTAACGATGGTAGATTCAAATCTCTTTACCTCGATACTTTCTTTTGATCATCACCAGCTGGGAATAGAAACACTTACTTAATTTATTTTTGTATATTAAACTTCAGATATCTTCGCTTTTCGAACTTTCTCATAATTTAGGATGAAGTAAAAGTTCGTCGTTGAAATGAGAAAATAAAACTCTATAATCCCATCACTAGCATAAAAAATATACAACAACAACTTGGGATTTCTTTAAAGATTAAGGAATGATAAAACATAAGCGCTTAATCTTCCATAATCCTTGTTCTCTGCTGCCTTAAGATTATTGGAATCTTCAGCATACGATCCAATGTTATGTGAAATGTTTAAAGAAGAAATAAATGATTTTTTTTATAAATATATGTCCAAAAACATAGGCTTAAATGTTTTAGTAATTTAATAATAAACGTTATGGTTATTGATTGAAACTGTGTCTTAGATTTTCAATTCTTTTTTTTTCAGAAAATTGCATTTATTTATTTATATGCATTAATTTTATCTCGCTAAATAACTCAATTTATGTTATCACAAATTTACGTTTTTTTCTAACTTTAAAAATTAATCTCGTACTAAATATTTATAATTGTATTCAGTAAGTTAAACATAAAAACATATCCACCACGTTCTCAATCTAGATTCTAGATTTGAAAAATACTTTTAATAAATGAAAAGGAATCTGATTTTTCTTTGGTTTAGGAGAGTGGTTATACTTTTACAAGTAGAATGTTTTTTTTTTGAAATACTTAAAAATTCTAATACAAAATATTTATAATTATATTTAACTAACACACTATGCGGGAAAGATAGCTACCCTTTTTCAGTCTTGATACAGACGTAACACGAGTATTTTTAATAAATAATATTTAATTTGACCGTTGGTTCATTTTTCTTCGATTCAAAAATGTGGAACACTAATAATAAGTAGAACACATCAAGAACTACTATATTTATCATTACCGTATATAAAGAGTACATTAATATGTAACATAGTCTCAAGACATCAGACTTGAAGCTTATACAACAACTTTATATTTACGACATTAGGATGACTTTATTATTATTGGTTTACGAGCAACTAAATGTGGAAGCGTGTTTCCCTTATGTCAACATTTATTGCAGGTTTGGAGCACCAGTTCAGACGGCAGTACCTTCTTTTTTGCCCAGATTTCAGGTTATTCTCATGTACTGTTCAAAAACGTCATTTAGTGAACTATAATCGTGTATGAAGAACCTTTTCGGTATCTTTTAAACTTGCACCTGAAATTTGTATCGATGAAATCTTTATTCAACAGACGGTTGTATTCCTTCTGTTACTTACCTATTTCTGTAGAACTATAGACATTTTTCCAGCTCGAATAAACACTTGTTTTCCCATAGCCCTGCAATGTATGATAAATAAAATTTAACAGTAAAATCACAGCCTTATTTTATATTTCACATAAGAAGCATATAATAAGTAATTTATTCTGCAAATAATTTGGTAGTAAAATTAATCAGCATTACATGTGGAATTAACATTTTGATGAATTTAGTTTAAACATATTTTGGTACTATCAAAGCTAAACATTAAAAAAGAGGGAAGAAGATCAAAGAGTTCCTTTGCTCAGATTCCTCGAATGAAAATTCTGTTATTTATATGTTCTCGATCTTTTCGAGAAAAAACACACACGCAGACAACAAAAACGAAAAAAAAGAAAAAGAAAAACAAGAAAAGCCTTCACCCCCCGAAAAAAAAAGCAAGAAGAGACTGCTTTGCTTATATTTTCTTGCTATCTTTGAAAAATTTATAATTGTATAACTCAGTTGGATTATTAGGCTTTCAAAATATTGTTTAATTAAATATAGGTATTTGGATCTTGATAATTTGAAATAAAGTTTCAAATAACATAACTGATGAAACCCCAGTGTCTTGAACGTTAAGTCACTGCTAACAAAAGCTTATTAGCCATACGAAGCTACTAGACCGTAAGCCAATATTTTAGAACAACCGAGAACTGAATCGAAATTACATAATGATAAACAGTAGTAAATATTGAAGTAAAAATGATAAACATGAAAAACATAACTTTCAACAATTTAATAGCGAACATATTAAGAAGTTCAACATAATAATTACCACAAATAAACTGAAATTTATATCTTTGCTTTGTTGGAGCCTAGTTGAACTTTTGGGTTAAAAAAAGAATAGAAAATGTCCCAAAACAGGTATTTCCACAGGATTTAGGTTATATGTGATTCAAAGAAGTAGAGAAATATTCAACTCAGTATTTAATTTAGTTTTTATGCAAACAATGCAGTTACGTTTTTATTCGGCAATTCAAGATACACAGTTGCATTTGTGATTAACCGTTAAAAACGCTGATATCTTATATTGGAGGCAACTTTATAAATAAGTCATCCTTTATTGTAAACATGTTTTTAAAAGTCAGAATTGGTTTATCATATATACTGTATACGCCTTTCATTTTTCTTAACGCACGTAAGCAAGCAAGGTTTCAACAATTACCAGCTCAAGTGTTACAAATATGAGTTATATTATTATAAAAAAATAAATGTGAAAAAAAAATGTCTTAAAATTAGAATAAAGAGAAGAAAATCTGAAATCCTTCAGATTGTATATTACGCCCAAAACGTTTTTTTAACGTTTTGTGTGTTACCTGTATTAAATAAATAGCATGTCGTTCGCACTTAAACCATAAAATTCAATTCAACAGCATTATCGATAAATAGTTTTAAAATGAGCATATCTTTAGAATTTCCGATTCGCAGTCTCGCGCGCTGGAGATATTCTTTTTTCGTACAGTGTTACCATTGCTCGTTTTGAAATCGTTAATAAAAAATTTGTTAAAGTGTTAAAGACTATGAAATCGATAATAAAACAAATTCCAGATTCAAAATGAGGCCTTCCAGAGGCCCATATTCGGTGGAGGATTACGTTATCGAAAATTTGATTGCTCTGAATTTTATCACATTGCGAGAAACATATATACATTCATGCATATTCTTCATTATTTAATTTCTTTAAATATAACACAGGGCTATAATATTTGGTGGCAACAATTTGAAAAATGAAACGGACATTTAAAGTTTTCAACGCAAAATGCAAAAATGAAATTAATAGCGCTTCTGGGCTAACACCCTTTCGGCTAATAAAAATAACGCTTTTACGCAAAAGCATCTTTATCGTACAGATTTTTAAACAGTTCAAAAATTGTTTTAAGGACCGTTAATTATATACAGACCTAAAAATTATGTTTGTAATAAGGGAGATTTTAAAATGTTGAAAGATAAAGGAGTAAATTATGACATTTGAAATCCTTACAAAGAGATTATAGAACGTAAAGCGCAAAACAAAGTGTGAAATAAAACAAAGATTTAAATATAACAGAACCTATAACAGAGGAATGAAGAAAGTTCTGTCAAAATTAATATGTAGAACAAAGACTAAAAATAATGTTACTATCTCTCAATCTTTCAGAATTTCTACAATTTCCAAGTGAAGTTAATGGTTTTGTTTATTTTAATGTGAGTTAAGAAAATACAAATTACATGAAAATGAAAAATCAGCACCATAGTTTCATAACATACCATAAATACCAAAGTACGAATCTGAAATCTTTTGATAAATGTTCGTCATTATGTGGCAAAATTGCCTCAAAACAGATCAAAATAAGAGTTTCTTTATCAACAAATAGCATTCAAGAAAATACTTTTATACGAGAACTGTTTCTTTCATAAATCCCAAGAAAAATATCCTTTCCTAAAGAATCTCTAAACACCTCGATAATACTTCAAAACCCTCAAAATCAAAAGCGTTTCACCTAAAAATAGTTTTATCTAAGCCATTATTCACAGCATCTAGCATTTGTTACTGTCTTCAAAATATTTTGAGGGCGAGTGTTCAATGTTGATACCGTATGGAATAAAAAAAAATCTGATTGACAGTTTAAAATGTGGAATAAAATGGAATTCCGGAGTTTTGCTAAATCTGTATTTCAACTCCGTTATCTACATATTGAGTTTAATAAACTCAGTTTCTGTGAAAGTGCGAGTAAATGATTAAAACCAAAAACTCCAATTTAAAACTTATGAAATTAAGCAAAATATTTGAATTTCGCATACTTTCATTAAAATACGCTTTCTTTAGAAATAGCCACTCAGTTGTCCATATAAAATTTCCACATTAAATTAAAAAACAGAAAAAATTGTATATAAAAGCCTAAATATATGACGCTGGCATGGATTTGTTACAAAGTTTTCTTCTTTCACATATTAACAACAATATTTATCGTATTTATGATCAGTAAATTTATGTCTAAAACAAAACAAAAAAATATGTTTTCGAAGTGAATTTCTCCCAAATACGGTTCAAAATTTACCATTATTATCTTATTAAACTGACTTAAAATACAAGACTATTTCCACTTTAATATTACTTTCAAAGACAAATATTTGTGATCTAATTTGTCCAAATCAATCTGAGACATTTCAGTGTCGATCCAGTATCTCTCCTTTGGTGATCTTTATGTTCAGTGTTCAGTGTTTATGTTCAGTGTATATCTTTATGTTCAGTTCACAAATTTATATGAAAAATAATGATATCGATATGTGCAGTAAGCGCGTACGTTTTCTGTATACATCAACGTCAAAATATTCTGTACTTTTTGTTTAATGTATCCAATAAAATTATTTACTATTTCAGAGACTAACTGTTCAAACAGTGCATATTTGCCTATGAAGAGAAACATTGAAGATTTACTTGTGTAAAATATGTTTGTGTAATAAAGCCTTCTCAAATATCATACATTTTTTTTATACTTCGAATCATGTTTGTTGTTTTATTCAATATGTTTAAAAGCACATTCTTTTGAACAGATTGAAATACACACATTGAATTGAACAAAGAAGTAAGACCATGAAAAAAAATATAATTACGTTGCTGTTCTGCAGCTTAACAAAAGATAATATTTAAGTTAAAATTTAAATATGTGAAAGTTGTAAAACTATTAAGACATCAACAATATATATATATATATATAACATGTAATTCTATCTTTAATTTGCCTTATTTATCCCCTTAGGTTGCTTCTTAATATGGTTATTTCCCTTTTGCATTCTAAATGTAATAGTATAGTTTTATAAATGTCTGAACTGCATAATCACAAAATTAATTTTTGTGTATGATTCTTACATAACACCCGCGGCGTATATAATTAATGCAATAATAATATAAGCATTTACAAACCAAGACCTTAATGAAATATTGGAATTAAAAGTAGCCAAAAATTCATCATTCTTATTATAGCATATTTTGCGGATTATGCTTTCTTACCACACTTACCTCTATTTAGTGTTCTACAGTTGCTATTTTCACCAGTTGTAGTGCTGCATATGTGGAATATAGTACTATGAAAACGCTGCACATTGAATGCATTCTCCTCTGATGCTTATATGTCTTTGTAATGTTAATTATTCATTCAGCCGCCCAAACAGGATAGTGGTTAGCGACGCTGATTGTCGCACTGAAGGCCCGATGAGAAGACATGGATGTTTGTAAATGTATAGTGTCTGTGCTGCATGAGAGCACTCTAAATATGCACCGAGCCGAAAATCCTCTCGAGAGGTAACTGGTTGGCGAAGAGGCGTGGAAGAACTTCAGACCTGCCCACCCCTGGGTGCTCTCCTTCAAAATTTGGGGCGAAACTAAGCAAAGTTATACTGTCACCTGTCTCTTAGCAACTACAGGCGCAATCTTGCACTGCTTCGCAGGATGAATTTCGTGGGCATGTTTTGATGTTACTATCAGAAAAGTCAGATAAGTCACAACAACAGCAACAGTATTATTCCTTCAACAAAGTTATCTTTATATATAAAGAAGAAAGTCTGTTGGTTTGTCCTCTAATAACTCAGTCACTATAGCTATTATCGCCAAACTTCCTACAATTCTTTTCTGGGTCCTGGAAAAGGTCGACGTCCACTTTTTTTTCCCAAAAAAAGAAGCTAAAATCAGATATATAAATTAAAATCTCTGAAAACCGATAATTTTCGCCCTCATTTTTCCGAGTGGCAGCAGTCGCGTAAACAGGAAATGAAAATCTGCTTTATTTTGAGAAGTGTTGCCACTGCTGGCTTTCAAATCGAGTTTCCTAATAAGAAATTTCCAAGTTTTGCAATGAAATAAAAATAGAATTGCCGAATATTAAATACATTATTCCCGATTTCAAAAATTTGTGGGAAGCCATTTCGACTATTCCCATCTTCGGCCGAAATATTAATTAAAAACTCTGAGAGCGCTAATTTTCGCACTCATTCCTCCGAGTGACAACAGTCTGGTGCGTTGGATATAAAAATGTTTTATTTCCAAACGTGTTGCAACTGCTCGCTTTCATATCGTAGAATTTGGTAATTAAAAATTTGTAAGTTTTACAAAATCTGTATATATAAAGAAGAATGTCCCTTTGTTTGTTTGTTCGCGTTATTAATTTCGGATCAATTATGATAAATTTTTTTGTCACATTTAAACAACTAAAATTGCATGTAGATGAAATATTGGATGGAACTTGAGCTTTTACGACCATTTGATTAGAAAGACGAAAATCATTATAAACTGCCTGCCATTGTTGCTGATATAATGAGAGAGAACGAGCTTATTTTCCTGTCGAAAATTTTTATTCGGGTTCCATATTGCATCAGACTGAAAAATGTATGACTATGAATCGTATATTTTGGCATGGTTATTAGAGAAGGATTACAGCGGCATCGTTTGCTCTGTTGTTAGATGCATTACTCTTAATCTAACGTAAGTGGCGTCGGGGACTTTCACTAGTATATAAATAAAAATGATTACTAGAAATTACTTTCTTGCCATGTGGCTAAAATTTTGTTGTATTAAATACACATGCACACACACATACATATATACGAAGGTTTATTTACTTGCGATATTGGTATATAATTCAATATTTCAGCGACTGTAATTTTCTTGTAAATATTCCCTTTTCATATTCTACATTTGAAATCGTTCCATTTTGTTAAATTTTTGGCTATCTATTCATGGTGTTTATACATCATTATTTTTTATTGTGTCCTCACATTTTTACATTCCTAAACGGATTTATAGGTGAGGAAAGCTCACAGTAAGTAATAAGTTCTGGTAGTTTAAAGAAGCAAACTGAAATATTTGTTAAACACACATATATATATATACACTTTAAAATATGCTCATAAAAAGAGAAAAAACGTGCAAAAATAACCGAGTACTATGAGTAAAAAAGGGAGAGATATATTTTCAAATAGTAGGGAAAACCAACGCGTTCTATGAAGGGATTAATTTGCAAGTTTTGTTGAGTTCTGAAAAGTTCTATGATTTTTCTGATCCCTAACACAAGTGTCTGTTACGGAAGACAAATACGAAATTTGTAAAGAAGAAGAAAAATGTTTACCTGAAATAATTTACTCGTTATAGTTAGAATAAAAGCTATATAATAATAATAAAACTTGGCGTAAGACTTCCAACACTTTACGAAAGTTTTTTTTTCATATAAACACATTTTTTATATTTAATTTAAATAATATCGTTAATATATAATGCATGAATTAAAAGGCACACTTTTGGGGAATCGAAATAGTATTAAATATCTAAAATTTAGAACTAACTGCAAATATTATACATGAAAAAAATAAAAAGGAAGTTCCAAAACTCATATAAGCATTTCTTTTAATGTTTGTAAATTACAAATAATTTTTAAATTCAAAACAAAATTAAAAGCTCAATTATGGATCATAAAACGGTTTCATTAATCAGTGGATTTTAAACCTATTTCAGGTTACATAGATTGCAGATATTTAATTGGAAAACTTACAATTTTAAATATTAATGCTCATTGCTTAGGCATACCATTCGCAAGTTTATCAAGATCATTCAATGCAATTAGGTAAGATAATCATGAAATTACAGCTTCAGTTAATTCTTTTGCTTGGATTCTTTAAACTAACTTCATGTTTCAGTATTATTCAAATATTTTCGATTTGATTGAGATCCGTCCATTGCATAGGCAACTATAATTTTTGAATTGATTTAGAAGAAAACCATCTGCTTACTAGTTCTTATTCGATGGCATGATGCACAGCCATCCTTAAAGATATAAACACTGATTTGAAACATTCCAAAAGTTGAAGGAACTTGTTTTCTCGTTAGCACATGCATTCGTTTTTCATTCTACGATTTCTAAAGTCCACCCATTTGATGAACTGAGTTACAAATCCATGTAACAACTTCAGTAAGATGCTTTCCTAGAGGTGTAGTAAAATGTGGTTTAAATCTGTCATAATGGTGTGGCTTCTTTATTCTTGGTAAAAAATGTGCCTCTTCATTATTCTGGGTAATTTCACAACCATTGACACACAGTCTATTCAACAGGATCACGTACAAATTGTAGTTGCTCAAGTCTGTCTTTCCTAAATGAATGCTTTCTTCAGAAGCATATGGGGTTTTAAACCGTGTTCACTCAGTCCCGATTTAAAGCCTATTGGATACCATTAGCTGAATAATTTATCTGCCACTTCTTTAGAGACAACCGATTCAAACCTCTGGGACTTCGTATCGTGCTTCTTATTATCCTTCCCTTTCCGTGCCAATCTTTCAAAGATCCAGGCTAATTGGAATCATTAATGCATCTATTAACACACAAATAATGACAGGCAGAGTTCATAGCAACCTCACGGCAGTATAATCCTATATTATGTAATGCAATTATTTTAAAACGTGTAATTATGTTTTTTCAGACAACAGTTTTTACACTATACACTAGCATCATATTAATTCAATATTACAAAACAGAATTTTCAACCTAAAAAAACTTTAAAGCAGTAATCCTTTCTTTATAAGAAGAATTTTGCAGTTAAATAATAGTATACTGAACCGAAAAAGCAGTTTTGATTTTGTACTGTTAACTGTGCTTTTTAGAGGCTATTCCTTTCTTCATACCTCCTCAAATATTTCTTAAACCATTGCAAATTTTGAGTTTAGTATTATACAGTTACGTTTAAATTACGAACACTGTATGAAATTTGTAATTGAAGATAATTTTGAAAACAGGATTACATGATCAAAATATATGATTTCAAACGACGTTGCACAAATACAACTGCCTCACCCTGCAGAATCGAAAGAGAATTCTAAATTCCATCTTTCCATTCCATAAAAGATTTAAATAAAAAGTAGTCTTTATTTTCTTCCTTGCACACTAAACAAATTCCATTATATTTTAGTCGGTTAAAACCACCTCATGAAAGCTCCTACATCCAATAATGTATGCTATCTACTCAGACAGTACTGCCGAGACAAGGAAGAATGTGCTAGACGAAATGGAGATCCCGTCTGACATCTTAATAGGTTACGTCTATTAAGATGTCAGAAGAGAATCACATTTTTTGTCATTTTCTTTTCTCCAGCAGGTTTCCTTTCATCCCGCACTCATTTCTGGCAGATACTGTTTTGACAACGTTTATTCAATGTATTGATTGCTTTTGGAGATTTCTGAGTGTTAATGTACAAACAACAATGCCCTTTGAAGACAAAATTGCAAAGGGCTGTAAAATATATTTGGTTTCGAGTTTATTTAGGTATTTATCATCATGTAAACTCATAAATAAGCGCATTCGATTTCACGTAAGAATTTCATTTTATTTGTATGTAAAAAAGCACCTGCTCTAATTTCACATTTCCGATACTAACATTTTCTTCCTCAGTTGCTTTCATGGCTTTCGAATTGTATTATCCCATTGTCTGCGATGATTTCGAAATGGCGATTTTTTCGTGTGCGTCCTGCTGATGAGCTTATATTTGCTTGTAGTTGATAGATTACAGCAAAAATATTTGAACTCTTTGAATAAATGTTACTTGAATATAACTTACCTCTGGCAGTTGTAGGGTATCATACCTTTCTTTCATAATTGTAAATGCCAATTCAGTTTATGGGTTCTTTAAAATGAAACAAAGAACATACATGGGGTGCAAAACAAAACTCAAAAATGATTGCGTTAAATGCAACGGTGGACTGACTCCATGTAAAAAAATTTTGCCCTGAGCCACAAAAATACTCAGTAACTCTCACATTCTCTAAATCGATGCAAATATCCCTGCCCAGCCTTTATGAGATAAACGTAACCTGAGTAAATCTGTCATATATGCACAATTTGCTCCTTCATATATAAGATAATAAATATTCATATAAATTGCCGGGCATGCTTGTAGGTGAGCAGGATGCCACAGACGTGGTACCATGCTCGAATTTCGGAGCAGATATGGCTGTTTGTAAAGGTATAGAGTCTGTACATGGAGCATGGAGTCTGATCAAGGAGCCGTTTAAAATATTATAGAATCGAATGTCCTTTTGACAAGTTAGTGCTAAGCAAAGAAGTGTTGGATACTCTCAGATTCTCAGCCAGAGATTCGGAATCCCTTTCATCAAAATTGGATTGTAATTTCGCTTTTTTTCTGTCTCATTCTTTCGTTCAACATGTATTATGTTCTCGGCAATGACACGACTAAATGATCGATGGGTTTTGGCCATTCCAGACAGAAATATTAAGATGCAACTGCCTTTACCAGGGATGGTGAACTTATGGCACGCTACAAATATTTCGGTGTTACGCCACCGGTAAATATTAAATTACGTTTTTCCCTTATATTTACCGAAAATAACATTAAAAAAGAACCATCTCAAAGACTAACGGAATCTATCAACGGCGGATTCAGAAATGAGCGCAAGCGTGGGCCCATTTGTGGCATTTTTCAGGACGGAAGGGTGATTAGTTCTGCTCTCTACAATGGAAGACCTTGCTGGGGGGATTGACGTTTTCTTAGGGAAGCAGTTGAGTGAGATTTGTTGTAAAGAAAGAATCCAAACTAAATTGGAAATTATGATATAGTTTGGGTTTTGAATTCTTTTATTTAAATATGAAGATGGTATGCAACAAAACGGATACTTCGAGATATAGCAGAATGATTGTTTGCGAATGAGAACATCTATGAACGCTATCGTCTCCTTTATTGATTCAAACAATTTGATTTTCTAAAATAAAAGACTGAAAAAACGATAAGATAAAGGGCTTCTATACCATAGAAAAACTAAATTTTTAATTAGAATAACACATAAAGCCTTTATACTGGAGCAGTGATTCTCACACTACGTCAAAGGGATAAAGAATAATTTCAAAAATTAAACATTTTTATGTAGACTCGACGTTCTGCGTCAATGTGAGAACGAGTTCGGGAGTTTAAAACTTTTGGTTCTTTAAAGGAAGGGAGATGGAGATTAAGCCTTTATTTATAACTACATTAATATCTAACCGTAGCTAACTCATTAAGCGTGAAGATCTAACTTTCTTATTAAGGTTGTGGAATTGGTTACTTAAAAAAATTCGTTTTCTTTCAGATCCTTTTTAAGTACACAAATTAGTGATGTAATGAAGAAAAAATTTGATGTGGATTCCACATGACTTCTTTGCCTATTAAATTATACATATTTTTGCTGCATTTCATTTGAACTGATTTCCTCGAATTTCACTAGAGATATAATTCTCATTCAATTAATTCAGTTCTCACTTCGAGGCAAGGCAAAAAAAACTTCAAACCTCAAAACACCTTATTCAAAATTGCAAACTACAGAAAAAAATAAAGCGCCAGATGCTGTTAAAAACGGTTAAAAAAACGACAATTTCTACAACTGAAATTAAAGTTTCTAAGCCAAAACAAGCAATTCGGCCAGCGAAAGATTCGAAGACAGATTTTTCGGTGCACAAAACTGAAAATTTACTTTTGGTCAAACTTGGCAAAAAGACACTGAAGTTGATGCAGAAATTAATTTTATTCCCTATTCCCTAAAGTGTTTCAAATGTAAACAAATAGCGGCTTCGTTAGGCTTAGCAGCATTTAAACATCTTTTAAATTGTTGCTAATTTCACAGTTATTGCATATAAATTAAATAAAAGCATAAAAACCCTAATAAATATAACTCAAGATACAATAACATGCCGAACAAATATTAATTTAGAAGTCAAATAACAAAAATCAGCGTTATATTTCCAAATGTTCACAGGACTAGTTTCGATGGTTTTTACCGAACCAAAGCGGTTTTACCAAGCGCAAAAATTTCTAAATTAAATATAACTCACTCATAAATATGACTCACTGCATAGCACAACAAGGGAAACGGGTTTTCTGATGATGAATTTCTCAAGACGGTTTTCTTAGTCACGTTCGAGAAATTATTTGAAAATTTTCCCAATAAACAAAAGATAAAATCAGGAAACAATCTATAGCACAGTTTCCATCGAGTTCGATTTTGAGCTGTTTTAGGGTTAAACAGGAAGGCTGACTTCAAAACTGTAGTTAGTTTTCTTCTATGACGTCAAGTTTTTTCTCTGCGCCTTAAGTAAATCTGACCACTCTTAGTGGCATCGAACGAGGATCATAGGGGTACTACTTACTGTTCTTCTTCTGGCTGAAAAAAAACCTCCGACTGGCACATGTGAATGATGCCATAGGAGACCAGCGACAGGTGCATACTTGACTAATTCAGTTCCGCCTGAGATACTGTAGTAAGACGTTGTTTGTCGCTTTGATATAGCGAAGTGTTTTTCGATGTGGAGACCAAATTCTTGTTTGTATATTGTTTAGCTGTGTTTAGTTTTTTAGTTATACATGAAATGAAACCTTTCCTTATGCCTGCCTCTGGTAGTTCGCATAATAAGCGCTTAAACAGACCTGATTCATTTTGTTACACACATGGCAGTTTTTTTATTGCCAGTCAAAGGACAAACATGATTACATTTGTCAGACAAGCCTATTCTGCATATTTCAAGGTGAAAATTAGTGATCAAGATAAATCATGGACCCCTCACAAAATGCTCAAGCGCTGTGTATAGAGTTACGGATGTGGATGGAGGAAACACGTTCTGAATTTCCATTTGATATACCTATGATTTGGCGAGGGCCCAAAGGTCAATCAAGTGGCTGTTAATTTTGTATAGTGAAAGCGTCTAGATATAACAAGGTGTAACAGAACTATTTAACCGTAACCGAATTATATTGAACGCCACCGAGCGGCGAAGACGAACAGTCTAAGCCAGTCGACCTCCAGCCGCGAACACGTTAGGTTGTCATATAGTAGATGTCAGTAATTCCAATGTTTAATGTTCCGTTATATGTTTAATATTTATGTATATTTCCTTGTACCCGTTCCTGTGTGCTCTATTAATAAATACTTTTAAAGCTAGCCGGCGTTCGTGTTTATTGAGGAACGGCTACAACTGGCGCCCAACGAAATTTGATCTCAAAATGGCGCATTAGTACGTTGAGAATTTCGGTTTGGCTTTCATAAGCCTTTACTCCCGAGTTTAACTTTTGGTTGCTGGAGATCGGCTCATTTTCTTTTCAGGTGTCGACTGCTAGTCAATTGCTGGTTTACAACACTAAATGTTCATATAAAGTATCGTGGCGTGCTGCTCGCACATGGACTGCAGAGTCAACAACTTTCAGTGGAATAAAAGATAAGTGTCTTTTAAATTAATGTTCAGTTAAAATTCTTTTTAACTTTATTATTTTTACAAGCTGCTTCTTAAAGCAAATGTAGATTCCTTACTGGAATCTGATTTATTGATACTACGTAAAAACATAAAACGAAAGCAAACGGCTTTCTTTAACCAGACGGTTATTTTTGAACTGTTGTTAATTTGTTATTTTAAAATGTTAATATGCATATTAAGTTAACTTGTGGATACGGTTATCAAACTAAATGTATGTTTAAATGATAAAAGTTTCGAGTATATTCAAGGACTTTTGTTCATTAGAATTTTGTAGTTTCGATTTAACTTACAGCAGCAGATGTTTTTCTTCCCCCTACGGAATGTCAAGCTAGATGAGTTATGCTGTGTTTATGCCCAGTCTTTTGATTATATTTTATTTCGTTTCCTGCGAGTACTGTTACTATTCAGTGAATCTTTATTCTACTTAAAATAAAATATTGTACTTGTTGATTTCCTTTCGACGAACTTTTGAGCTTATACTGTACTTTAAGAAAATATTGCTTTCCGTTAATGACTGTTTCGAAATATATATCTTGAAATGAACGAAAATTATTATGAATAAAATAGAATGATTTTTTAAATAAGGTAAAAGAATTAATATTGTTTATGGCATAATGGTTTGTTAGGATTAAAACTTCAATTCAGTTCAAAGAATTCAGTTTGAATAAAAGCTTATGATAAGACATTTATTTATGTTTTGCTAAGTAGTATACAAATATTTGAGCAAATTATTATATGTCATTTTCTGGATACAAATTGAATTTATAGGGGTATTTTATGATATTTTTGAAATTTAGATGTGATAACTTTGCCAGTAACATTGTTTGCGTTTGTAAATGTTGTTTAATAGTGGTATATAAATGTATGTATAACATTGCTTACATGCTGTTTAATAGTGGTATATACATTTTAAAGGTAAACCGTTTATTTATTAATTTGAAAATAGTGTAAGTATAAAAACTGTGTTGTGAATAACATCGAAATAACAACAAATTCAACTTCATCTTTTCCCCTCCCCCCTGACCTCTCATATAATTATGGCTTATCTTGCCAAAGCGCGAAAAGAGGATTTAAAGACTCTCGCCACAGAGCTGGGTTTCACAGTAAACGATACTATGCGAGTGATAGACCTTAAAGATCTTATCGTCAAATCTGACACTTATGATGAAGCTTTTACCAAGAATCTTCTAGAAACTTTAATCGAAACTAGACAACAAAAAGAACGTGAAAGCAACGATCTAGAGATACGCCAAAGAAAAGAACAAGAACTTTTGGTAGAATTGGAACGTTTAAAATTAAACCTGGCAGCTGCTAGCTCAAATGCTAACTATGCCGCCTTTGCTTCAAATGCAGCTATTGAAACAAACATTCAACACCTAATCCCTAAATTTACAGGAACTTCTGACATTACAACTTACCTGCAAATTTTCGAAAGACAATGTGAGAAAGTTAATATAAAACAAACAGATTACATCACTCATCTCCTACCTCTTCTGCCTATAGACATTTCACAAATCATTTTAAGAGAACCGAAGGACAAATTAGAAGATTATTCATACATCAAAATGATTCTGCTCCAAAGATTCAAATTAAATGCTGAATCATTTCGAATTAAACTTACCACACACCAAAGACAGCCTGGAACCTTATGGAAAGACTTTGCCTACGAATTAAACAATTATCTGGAAGAATGGCTACACAGCCTCGATGTTACAGACTTTGAATCGCTCAAAGACTTGGTCCTGACGGATCAGCTTAAAAGAAGGGTCAGTAGTGATATCAAGCAGCATTTTATTGATTCTTGGGGAAAAATTAAGAGTTCATCTGAATTAGTACAGAAATTGGATGATTATGAAGCTGTGCGTGTTAAAAATACGAACTATAAAACTCAACTCCCTGGCAGGCGGAGCTATTCTTTCAAAGCGACTAATCCATCCAAACCCAAAGTAGAAAATCGAACAACTGACGTACAGAGAACAAGTAAAACCTTTTCAAATCGTGGACAACAGCAAAGAGAGGAAAACCGACCTCCTTTAACTTGCTATGGGTGCGGTAAAACTGGTTTTATCAAGTCTAAATGTCCAGACTGTAACCCCCCAAAGACTACAGATTCATCTAATTTTGGCACTATCCAAATCCGATCCTGTTTAGCTTCCACACGGACTGCTGTATTTCGAATTAGTATTGGAGGTATTTCCGGTACAGCTTTTGCCGACACTGGTGCTAGTCACTCAATCGCAAGTGAATCCCTCTATCATATTCTGAAGCAACAGAATGCAGTATTTGAAAAGACAACACTACAGGTGTCTTTCGCTGATGGTTTGGTATCTGAAAAAGAGGTACTTCGCACTGAACAAATTATTCTTCTTGAAGGCAGAGAGTTCAAAACTGCGCTCCTTGTGTTGCCTGATGCTAAAAATAACTCCACTCTGTTAGGAATTGACTTTCTTCAAAAAGCTAAAATTGTTTTAAATCTTGCGGAAAATCGGTGGAACTTTTCTGACGAACCTCGAACAAAATATAGTTTCGTGAAACCTCATCAATCCCAAACACTGGAAGAAACTCCGGTTGTTGTAAACAATTGCCAACTACGGGAAAATGAAGGACAACAATTAACCACATCCCAACGGCTTGCAACGGATGCATTGCTTAACAAATATCACACTGTCTTCAAAGTAGGGGGAGAGGCCACTCCATTCATTGAACATCATATTAACACAAGAAACAGCCCCCCTGTGTCAGTCCCTCCATATCGGATGAGCCCAAGTAAGAAAGAACTATTGAAAAAAGAACTTGATTCCCTTCTAAAACAAGGTATCATAAAAGAATGTGAAAGCCCCTATGCCTCTCCTGTGGTTTTGATTCCCAAACCGGATGGAAAAGTCCGGCTATGCATTGACTATCGTAACCTAAATGCTCAAACTGTTCCAGACACTTATCCTTTGCCACGCATAGATGATTTGTTGAATGAAGCAAAACCCACACCTTATATGTCTACTATTGACTTGAAGTCAGGTTATCATCAGGTGAAAGTAGCTGAAGAAGATCAAAACAAGACTGCTTTTGTTTGCCCTTTTGGTACCTATAAATTTACCCGAATGCCTTTCGGATTGAGAAATGCTCCTGCCACCTTTTCTAGATTGATAGATAAGTTCCGTTCTGGACTGAATAATGTGTTTGCGTTGTCATATTTAGATGATATCATCGTGCTGTCCCCTACCTTCCAAACACATCTTGCTGACTTAGAACAAGTTTTCCAACGTCTATCGTTATTCAAGCTCAATGCCAACCGAGAAAAGTGCCACTTCTGTTGTGAAAAAGTGAAATATTTAGGCCATTACATTACCAAGGATGGTATAACTGTTGATCCACAGAAGACTGCTGCCATTGCAGAGATGCCATCGCCAAAAACTGTTAAACAAGTACAATCTTTCGTACAAACCTGTTCCTGGTATCGTCGATATATTCCAAACTTTTCTCAGATAGCCAAACCTTTAACGGATTTAACGAAGAAGGAAGCTGTATGGAAGTGGGAAGTACAACAAGAAAATGCTTTCCAAGACCTGAAATCAAAATTAATTAGCCCTCCGATTCTTAAACAAGCTGATGGAACGAAGCCTTTTATCATTCGAACAGATGCTAGCAATGTAGCCATTGGAGCAGTATTGCTGCAAGGAGAGAAAAATGAGGAACACCCAATAGAATATGCCAGCCGCTTACTTTCCTCATCAGAGCGAAACTACTCCACCATAGAAAAAGAAGCCTTAGCAGTAGTATGGGCACTCAACAAATTTAGAGGATATGTCGAAAGCCAGTCTGTCACAATCACCTCTGACCACCAACCATTGAAGTGGCTGATGTCTTTAAAGACACCAACTGGTAGGCTCGCAAGATGGGCCTTACAAATTCAATCCTACAATCTGACTATCAATTACATTCCTGGACGATTGAACTTTATTGCTGATCTATTATCTCGCCCTATTTGTGAACACTCAAGTACGGATTCTTGTCAAGTCTGTGCTGTCTCTGTCGAAATCCCTACTATCAGTCCTGCAGAATTACGCCAATCACAGTTAGAGGATGATGATCTTCGGAAGATCATTGAAGCTTTTGAAAGTCCTGAGAAAGAAGTAGACTGTGCAACTTGGACTGGAAGAGGATACATTATGAACAGAGGAGTGTTGTATCGATATTCTCCTGATTCGGAAGAAGAAGAAGCTCAACTAGTTATACCTCAACAAAGAAAAGCAGAAATCTTGAAAGAATATCATGATTCGCCAACGGCCGGTCACTATGGGGCTGAAGGGACATTTTATCGCATAGCAAAAAGATACTACTGGGTTGGAATGAGAAAAGATATAGCAGACTATGTCAAAAGCTGTCTTGAATGCTGCCGTTATAAAGCCTCTAATCAAAAGCCTTCTGGCTTACTTCAAACTCCTGTCTATGCTCAACGCTTTGAGACCTTGTCAATCGATCTTTTTGGTCCTCTTCCTGAAACACCATCGGGTGAAAAATGGATTTTTATTGTGCAGGACTGTGCCACGAAGTGGACAGAACTATTTGCTTTAAAGGAAGCAACGGCCAGAGAATGTGCCACTACTCTTTTGGAAGAAGTTGCCCTTCGATTTGGGTTACCCAGAAAAATAGTAAGTGATAATGGTGCACAATTTACTAGTGCTGTTATGCAACAACTATGCTATATCTTGAACATTGATCAGAGTCTTACTCCTGTCTATCACCCACAGTCTAACCCAGTTGAAAGAAAGAATAGAGATCTGAAACCTCGTTTAGCAATACTTGTTGGTAATGACCATCAGTCATGGAAGGATAAACTGCCATTAATAAGGTTTGCTTTGAATACAGCCAGGTGTGATTCAACTGGACATTCTGCTGCATTTCTTCAATTTGCACGTGAGTTACGAACCTTAGATGATGTAAAACACGATATAAAAGCCGTAATTGAGAACGACAATTTTATTCCCGAAATAACTCCATATTTGAAACGTTTTGCAAGAAATGTACAACAAGTACGAGAAAGGGTCGAATTGCATCAAGATAAGCAGAAAAGATATGCTGATAAGAAACGAAAAGAAACTCCGAAATTTGCTCCTGGAGATAAAGTTTGGGTTACTCTCCACCCAGTCAGCAAAGGTCCACTAAAGAAAACTGCTAAATTCATGCCTAAACGAGATGGTCCCTATGTAATAGTGACTACAAGATCTCCAACTACTTATGATATTGCCGATCTTAACGAACCAGACAAAATTCTTGGCAAATATCATGTTTCAGCCTTGAAACCGTATCAAGATCGAAGTAAGTTTCAGACTTCAGCTCGTGTAACTCCGGTGGTTCCTTTAAAGAAAAGGGGACGCCCAAAACGTGTTCTACCAACAGAATCTGTGTCTGTTTCAAAAGATGCTCTTGAAACTAAAGCTACTCCTCATCACACCCGAGGCCGTCCATCTTGTTCTCCACCCGCTGCACAACGTAGACAAAGTTCAGTTCCTGACTTCTTGCCGAGACGTCTACGAAGTCAGAGGGGGAGGATGTAACAGAACTATTTAACCGTAACCGAATTATATTGAACGCCACCGAGCGGCGAAGACGAACAGTCTAAGCCAGTCGACCTCCAGCCGCGAACACGTTAGGTTGTCATATAGTAGATGTCTGTAATTCCAATGTTTAATGTTCCGTTATATGTTTAATATTTATGTATATTTCCTTGTACCCGTTCCTGTGTGCTCTATTAATAAATACTTTTAAAGCTAGCCGGCGTTCGTGTTTATTGAGGAACGGCTACAAAGGTAAATTATTTTTAAATAGAATATCTTAGTTTACCATCAGCTATAGGTCCTGTGACTCCTAGCTGAACTTCCAATGCCAGTTTTCAAAGAATTACTCTCTTTGGAAATACAGGGATGCTATTCAGGTCACTATCGAATTTACCTTTACGACGAAGGTTTTGAAACTGAATCCGTTTGAAAGGGATTTCACTAACATGAATTGAATGTTTTGGCATGTGATTTGAGACTATCCAAAAAAAAGATTCAGCGCTATTAGCATCAAGAAGGCACGAGAAAAATTGAGACTGATTTCAAACTAGACTAGAACTGATTTCAAAATGTTCTGTTAGGTAATCGCCAGGTTTCAAAATTTTTACAGGATGTAAGAGTCTCAATATGGTGGAATTCTTACGCAAAATAACGTTCGCTGGCTGAGTTGTAGATAAGTTATTCACAGATTTGTCGAGCTTTGGGATGAAATTCGATTCTTTGTAGCGGAAAAGGAGCACATTTTGCGTGTTCTTTAATATGAAACAAAGAAGTTTAAATATTTCCCTTCGCTTAAAAGACACTTGGAATTTACATCGCGTTTTGCCGATAAATTATCTTCTGAAGCCACAGAAAATAAATTTAAGAGCTATTTAGATAGTTTAGAAAATTCAACGAAAATAGTATCAGCACGATTTTCTTAATTTGGAATTTGGAGAAAGCACTTTACTTTATTTCAAGACCTCACTTTACTAAAATGGATGATCTTAAAGTGACATTTTGCAACAGTGCTGCTTACAAATGTTTGATTCTCATACACTTGTGAGCAGGTATTTCCATCAATAAACTCTAAAAAAGCGATTGTAAAAAAGCCTTGGTTCAGATTTAGGTGAAGTTATGACCCAAATATAAATAATATAACTAACAAGATTCAGCTACAGGTATCGCACTAAATAGGATTAAATGCATATGGTTTTTAATGTAACATTATAGTATTTGTTTATAATATTAAATTAATGTATTTTGAAAAGAAAAAAAGATAATAAGTGGAGCGTCTTAAAGATGACAAAATTTTTAATTGAAAAAATAAAGGTAATTAATAATACATTTCGAATTGTATTGAAACGTTTAATTTTTCATAATATAAAAAATTAAAAACATCTAACATCAATTGCCTTTATTTTACTTTTTCATTTACAATTAGGGGGGTCGGGTTTAGGACACTTTAGGTTACTTAATATTAAACTGAAATATATTTAAAATATTGTTTGTTCAACTTACGTCGATGCAAATTAATAATTAAACAGCAAATATAGTTACAAAATACAGTTGGATAGTTTGAAATCAAAGTAAAGGTTTAAAGTTGATTTTTAAAAAGAAAAATGACAAGTGGCATACTGGACACTTATGAACCGCTATTTAATTGACGCACTAACAGAAAAAGTGTTGCCATGCCTGACCTGGAAATTTAAAACAATAATAAGACGTTTAGAAACCAATTATAAATATGACAATCTTTTAGTTCAATAAATTATTGAAAAATAATTATAATGATAAATAACAGCTATTTGTAGATACATATTTCTTTTGCACACAATTTATTCATTTTGAGTTAAATGATTCCAGATATAATTACAATTTTATAGTTTTAAAAATATGTTTCATAAGTGACATGAATGCATTTCTATAAAGTGAAAAGAAATATTCGAAAGGAGGTAATATTTTCCTCATTTTAAAGATCAGTCACACATTAGCAACACAGAGAAGCGAAGAAAAAATATCCAGATTACAGTTCGAATGCTTGGATAAGAATAAAACTAAGAAGCTTTGACTTCATTCCTATTGGATAACTAATGTTTCATTTAGCAAATTTTAATATTATTGCCTAAATTATATATTTACATGCATTTTGATCATTATATATGAATCATATCAAAAATAATAATTTTGAAATTACCCAATGTAGAGAATTTTTCATAAGCATATTACTATTTGTATGCAGAAAGGGGAAACAACCAAACTAAAGAAGGCAGTTAAAGGCGCGATTTCAAATTAATTTTTATCTTGTTCCACAAACAGACACACACACCACTACAATCTATCTATCTATATCTATATATGTACATATACCGTCTCTCTTTCTGCATACGTATACACACAAAATAAGAGATGACAATCATTTTCCCCCATTTCTCCTAAAATACCACATAAACCTGAGACCGTTGGTTGCCATAGGTAAAGATACAGACAAAAGAACGGAGGACACCAAAGATGTATCACGGATCAAGTGGTAATGCCTTCCCACTCTATTAAAGAAAGAGAGAGAGAACGAGAGGGGAAACGAAAAAAAGGAAAAAGAAATAATAGTTTCATAAGAATTTAAAAAAGAAGGATTGAGGAACTGGACAACTGAAGCTTTCCAAATTCTCTAGAGTTTCTCTACTGTGGTACATCGTGCAATCCCACCATATGTCTAGCATCCAGTATTTATTAAAAATAATAATCTATAAGGTATATCTTCCGCATTCTTAGCGTGCCTTCGTGGTGTAATGGTCAGCACACTGAGCCGGTATTTCAGAGGTCCGTGGTTCGATCCCCGGCGAAGGCAATGCATATTTTTCACCTCTCCTGCATCGAAATAACCTAATGTCTCTACAAATTTAGGACATAAAGGTATTACAATATAGTCTGAATACATTTGAGATTCACAAATTAATTTCAGCATCTGTTTTGGTGCAACAAAAAAGAGATAAACATAATTAATAAACAGATAAACATAATGCGATAACTATAATTAGTACTGAGAACACCATGTTATAATTAACTGTAATAATAATACTAAAGAGATAAATTGCCATGACTTATTTCATATATAAAAGGTTACTGCAGTTTATAAAATTCACGAGTAGACTCATTTTGTCCATATTCGCAACAAGTAAATTTCACTAAATTTATGCGGTAGAGGACTTACACTTGACAGAGATCTAGGCCGTAGGAAGAGAGTCGTTGCATAATTTTGTTGAAACTTCAGATACTGATGTTTACCTTTAATTAGAAACATTTAGGATGTCAGGAGATCAGTTTGCGGGTTTTTTATGTTTCTATCCTCAGTTAAGGGACGTGAGAAAGTGTAATGATCAGGAGCTCCCACTTCACCATACACTGGTGTGCAAAAATTAAGGACGAGACGGTTTTTTTAACATAACTTTGTACAAAAGCTTTCCAAATCAACACATTTAATACCGTAAGATCCCCACTACGTAAGGGCATGAGTAATGTAAGCAACACTTACTAAAGGAGAAATCAGAGGGATAAAAAGAAGCTTTATTGAAAAAGTAGCATGGAGCGCAATGCGACTGAAGGCCTAAACATCCCTGTGATGGGTGTCCAGCAATAAACGTCCAGTCTTTAATAGGGGATATGATCTCCCCTGACTGCTAGGCAGATTTCACATCATTTGTGCATGCTGGATATGTGGTTGTTAATGAGCTTCTGAGACACTGCTGCTCGTCTCTCTTGTAGCAACAATCGCACTTTCGGAATCGTTACTGGCGATAAGTTACGTGCTGCCACGGGTCTCCCTAGTAAGTTCCGTACATGCTTGACGGGATTTAGATCCAGAGACCTTGCCGACCAATCCATGTGTTCAATATCTTCACTCTCCAACAGCTCTTCGACAGTAACTGTGCGATGAGGTGGAGCGTTGTCGTCCATGAAGAGGAACTGAGGACCCATAGCCCTTGTGAAAAGACGCATGTAAGGAAGAAGAACCTCGTTACAATAGCAGTCCCAGGTGACGAACCTCCTTGGGAGATATGAAGGTCGGTCCGGCTACCAAGCATTATGTCTGCTCGAACGAGAACTCCGCGACCTCCAAAACAGTCCCTTTTGATGATGTTGAACGGGTTATTGCGTGTTCCCCGCTCTGTCCAGATGTGTATGTGTCTAGAATCGCAACTCAGACTAAATCTGCTCTCATCTGTAAAGAGTACTCGTCCCCATTCATTGTATCTCCAATTCCGGTGTTCCCCGCACCACAGAGAACACCTTCTCCGATGGGCAGACGTTAGAGGTACACACCGTACAGGGCGTCGTGCAAACAGACCACGACCACCACCGTGCAGTTTTCTGGCCACGGTAAAACGCAATATCGGTCGTTCAGTCGCCTGTGTCGTGTGTCTAACGATTTCTCCCGCTGTCTGCCGCCTGTTTCTAATATACCGGTCATCTGCGGGAATGGTTCCTCGTGGACGACCACTACTAAATCCCCGGATAGCTGATCCTGAAGTTCGAAATTGTCTGAAAAGTGGTGAAACGATGCTGTGAGCAATTCCGAACTCTGCAGCCACACTTGTCACATTGCGGCCTTCCTCCAACTTCCCAATGATTCGACCTCGGGTAAAAGCATCCAGATGTCGTCTAACAGATTGATTATTCGCCATTTCTAGCTGAAGCAGCAACTCGGTGTGATTTTAACTGCTATACGGCGTGCAATCTCTTTGCCAGAAATACTGATCTTACACGGACAACATGCTTTATACTACTCAGACACTCCCCCATTACGTCTACCTGCATATCTGCGCATGTGCTACCGTACATCACCTTACTTAATCTCCTGATTGGTCTTTCTGTCCACTCTGCCTTTTCGTTCAGCTGATATGCTAATTTTTCGACTTCGTCCTTAATTTTTACGCGCCAGTGTGTATGCAGATATCGAGATTCGCCATATATCTTGCGCAGAAATATGTGTGGAAGGCTCGTTTCCTGTTATATAGTAACTTAATGAATGATTCGAGTGCAACGATGAGAAGCTCGCATTGGGTATCAAGTTATATGTACGTCTTCCCTGTGCAGCATTGTTCCATAACTCTTGCCAAGACTTTGGAGCAAGTTG
The DNA here is from genome assembly GCA_000611955.2 of Stegodyphus mimosarum. NCBI lineage: Eukaryota > Metazoa > Arthropoda > Arachnida > Araneae > Eresidae > Stegodyphus > Stegodyphus mimosarum. The sequence continues at coordinate 141,106 of KK122001.1, forward strand.
TTTCAGCTGTTACTTGAAATTTGAGCGAGGTTATGGAATGATGATTTGAGCACTATCTTGATTAATAGCTCATTCTTTGGCTAATTCATCTGCCTGATCATTACCAAAATGGCTGCTTTGTCCTTTGATGCGCGAAATTTGAATTTTGCAGTTTGGAATTTTGCCAAGAAGAGAAATTCATGTCGTAAATTAATGGGAAGGAAGGTAAAAGATTCTTAATCGTTAAAATAGCTGCTTGGAAGTCAGATTTTATATTAAATTCATTGAGTTTTTTTTAGAATGGTTATTTCAATCGCTGCTTTTACGGCTGACAACTTCGTTTAGAAAACGCTTTTACTATTATGGAGATGGCCTTTCCATTTTATATTTGGAAGGTGTGATTTGAAAATAGACTGCGGAACCAACTTTTCCTTCAATTTTTGATCCATCAGTATAAGCAATGGGAGATGAACTACTTGAATTTTCATCAGACGCTGGGGAACTTTATTTTGCTGAGGCGAAGCTCTGGATGAATAAGATTGGGGCTAATTTTCTTTTCATAGTTGGATGGCAGAAATGTTTGATTGTTAAATTCTGCAGTTTGGTTAACTTGTAAAACTTACCCAAACTGTTGAAAGACTTAACCAAGTGGCGCTTTCCTTTTCTGCCCTGATTAATAGTGGAAGAGTACTGCCTAAAATAGCAAGAACTATATTTGAAGTTGTGTGATACACCCGAGGAATGCAAAGAGTAAAAGGCCTTTAAACTGAATTTAAATAATTCTATCTCACTGTCATTGGTTGTGCTAAAATTCCGGCTCGGTAGTTTACAATTTTTGATACGACTGGTTATAGAAACATTCGTGTTATATGGAGATTTAAGCCTCAGTTATATACATGCATACGTCGTAGGCAGTTAGCTATTGATGTTGTACGAAGTTTAATATTTTGTAGGTGAGAAATCCAGAATTCCTTGTCTATTATTAACACAAGGTTCTTGATTGTATTCACAGATTTGATTTTTTGGTTATCAGTTTTTATAGTTAAAGCTTTAGTTATATTTTGACCTGGTTTATGGACCACTAATACTTGAGACTTACTATGCGAAATTTGCAGTTTTTAAATTTTGCAAATGTGGTTAAATATCTGAAGTGTTTCTTTGCAATTATCCTGTAAAATGCCTGTGGTACGGCCGCTTGTAATAAAAGCAATATTGCCTGCAAAAGCGAAACTTCTTGTGTGCTCTGTCCTTGGATAGCAATGATGTTGTTGAAACTGATATTCCAGAGATCTGCACACATGCAAGACCGCTGGGAACATCCTCTTACTTGATTACGCCCAATTTGACTGCTGTTATAAAGAATCACACTTTGTTTCTGAAATAATCTTGAATAATTAGAAATAAATTTCGAGAGCACTTAAAGGAACGCATCGATTGTAAAACTGTTAGCCTCCATGAGGAATCAAAAACTGATTTTAAGTCGGGACATATTATTGCAGAATGAAGTTGGTTGATTTTATTGTTTCTGACTTGTTGAAGAGCTGAATTAATTCTACGACCTTTTGAAAGTAGGGTTTGAAATCCAAACTCTCTATTACTTTTTGCTGTAAACATGAAATTTTAGGCGGCCAATGGGACATCTCTCCAGAATTTTTCCAAGAGCTGCACCGTAAGATTTAGGTTCATTGGAGCTTCTATTCTTCTTATTGAATATTACCAATTTTCAGACAATCGGGAAAGATCGAGAGCTCTATACATCGATTGCAAAAACTACAGATTATCTCAAGATGCACTTGATTGATTAACTTATGCTAAAGAACAGCTTTTTATTGCTTTATAAATATTATTCTGATTACAACAAACTATACGCATACCTAACTTTATTTATTTCTATCCAGTATTTCTCGAGATGTTCGGGGAGAGGTGTTCCATCTCTTAATTTTGTTCCACCAGTGTATGTATATACTTATCTACTTTTAATTTTAAGGTTTTTTTTCTCCTTATATACATATACACACATCATATCTATATCTATATCTATATCTATCTATCTATCTATATATATATATATATATATACCTGTATTAAATACTGCATTAATAGAGAATTAATAAAAGACAGTTAAACACAATGAAAGATTTCTGGATAATTGAACTAAATCACTGAATTTGTACCGATCCTAAAGTGCAATTTTTAATAATTTTAACTTGTTCAAAAGATTTTTTTATGCAAACAGCTTTATCTTTCAGTGGTAAGAAGAATGTAATGAAATAGTTCTATCTTTAAACTCCTTTGTTGTGAGTTTGAGAAAGAATTTATAGAACGATATGTATAAAACGATAATGTAGAACGATATACATGACTCTGACGTATACAACATTGTTATAGAACGGTATATAAGATGTATATGTATAGAAAATTATTAGTCATAGACTTTCACCCTTTATTACCCTTTTTCTTTTTAAGCTATTCAATATTTTTACGAAATATGGTCTTTATTTTTAGAAAAGGTCATCGGTGAAAACTGTGTTAAAGCCTAATTTTAATTTAAATCTAGATAAATTATTCAGATCTTTTCTGGCCAGAACACACCCAACAGAAATCTTTTTTCTACTTATTTATTCAATTTGTAAGGTATATTTTAACTTTATGACAGTTATTTTAATTTAATTGTGCTGTCTTATCGATTTTTGTTTCAACTTACAACTCCCTACCAGAATGAGGTTTAGAATTCCATTGAATGTAAATGACTAAGAAGTAGTATTTAAGGAATGCTCAACTAACTTCGAGAGAGAGAGTGTTAGGAATCCTGAGTAAAGCGTGTTTACCTTCGGGTTAAGTCTATCTAGAAGCTGTTACACTCGGCCGTATATCGTCTGCCTTTTGATCTTCGCTGCCTAGTTTAAATTAAGAACCAACTACGTTAGATTTGTATTAGCTTCGGCTACATCTCTTAGATGTAGTTAGTTCTTATTTCTTATTTTGATTTCAAGCCCGAGTGGAGGCTTTATTGTAAGCCCGAATAAGAGGCCAACTGTTCATCTTATTATGAGTGAAATAAAGGGTAGTTAACCCTTCTTGAGTTTACGATTTCAGTTATTTGAACTCTGCGGTAAATCACTTAACAGTTCACTAGGTTCCTCGATATTTACTTTAATAGAATAAGAGTGAGGAACTCTACAATTTAAAATAAAAAATCTGATGTACACACCAGATGACTTCCTTGCACAGAATATTAAATTATACGAAATTTTTCCTGCATTTTATTTAAACTTATTTCCTCGAATTTCATTAGAGATATATTTCTCATTCTATTAATTCAGTTCTCACTTCGCAACAAGGCAAAAATATAAAAACTGAAAGTATCTTCATTAAAAATTGAAAGGTAAAGAAAAAAAAATAATAAAACACCAAGTACAGTTAAAGCAATTAAAAAACAGTTTTCACAATTACAATTACTGTTTCTACGCAAAAGCAAGGCATTCGGCCAGCGGGCAAGAAGGCAGATTTTTCGGTGCACAAAACTAAACGGTGCACATTTGGTCCCCCTCGGTAAAAAACACTGTAGAAAAATTTAATTCACTAATCTGCTAAGTTTCAAATGTAAACAAACATGGCTGCTACAGTAAAAAAATTAGGCTTAGCAGCGCTTAAACCTTTTAAATTGTTGATAATTCTGCAACTATTGCATGCAGATTAATTAAAATGATAAAAACATTAACCGGAAGATAAGAATATTCTTATATACTTTCGGTGCGGCTGATTGCAACCAAAATAGAAAATGCACAACTGCATGTCATATCAGCCCCATGTACAAAATTTCAGCGTTCTGAGGCTAATCATTTTGAGTCATGCCAGATACATATCTACGAAAATATACATAGATGTCACGAAAAAATATCTTCTGAATCCATTTTAAATCCATTTTACAATCCGTTTGGTGGAAAAGAGTCCTTTATTCGGTCTTTACTTACAGATGTCACGCAAAAACTTAGTTAAATTGAATTCGATAATGATCAAAATGTATATTTTCGTTGAAATATGATGCCTGGAATTTTTTGTGATTACAGTACTTCCTTTAATTCGGACAAGAATGTAAAAAAGAGCTTAAAATGATTGAATGTTCAAATAGCAGCATATAAGAACACAAACGAATAGCTTAGAACAGGTATAATATATTTAAAATCTTGTACTGTTGTGTAGCGAAATTAAGCTAATTAATTAATTCATTAATTTATATTCTAAATTAAGCTACACAATGTGTATTTTATTTAATTTCTGTGTTAATTCTGTTTACCTTAATTAGAGTTTTGTTCTTAAGATAGTTAGTTCATACTTTCGTTTTCCGAACGCGATTAGCAGCAGACAATGAAAAATTCTGTGTGTTTTTCATGTTATAATCTGGATCTTAAAATACTTAATTTCAGTTTATATAGATTTGCATTCTAATTTAAAATTACTTTCATGTCGATAGCATAATTAGTTTGTGAAATGTGCTAATTTAATTAACGTTTTGTAGCTTTCGTATAATTTAGTGTGACTGCTGTCTTGTCACTATTAAGCTGCTTTCGGGTGATTTACGAAGATTTATGAGGATATATTACAGATGTCATACACAAGTCACCTTGTGTTTCTGGTAGAGTTCTAGGTTTAATGTTAACACCTGTTTTTATTTGGCGAGATTAAGGAAAGGTGTTGAAATAACGCTTTGAAAAGTAAGAATTTTTATACCGTTTTCATCAGGATTTGTCACTCTTTTGAGTGAGTTTTGGCGCCGTTTGTAGAAGTCTGTAACAAAAAGCCGGTGCTCGCGATTTTCGCTCTTTGGAACGCTCTTTTCTTCCGGTTTTCGATGTGCTGAATCTACGTAGGACGAGGGGCCGTTTCTTGTTCCCTCTGGCTTCAGCATAAAAAGGCTGATTAAAATCTCTGCCCAGTTGACATGCCTTACATCGCTCTACATCTTACCTTAGTGTTCCGTTTGCAGTAGCTACATCGCAAGAACATGCCGTTCAGTTATCTTCAAGAAGTGAATCTGCACACCATACATAAGACCATATCATACCATACCTGCAGACCATAAAATACTTAATATCGTTCCACATCTTACCTTGGTGTTCAGCTTGCAGTAGCTACATCGCAAGAATATGCCTTTCAGTTATCTTCAAGAATTGAAATTGTTGACCAGAAGGCTGAAGTTTCCTGTTCTTCCTAAATTTTGGAATAGAGATGGTCATTTTCCAATCTAAAGACCTTCCAATCTAAAGGGCTTCTACACCGAACCATTGCGTTCATTTTCCATTCTACCAGCGAACCTGCGATCCAGTTCGTCTGAGTAGTATATCCTACTGATGAATCTTCCGGTGTGAACTCTGGAGTGAAGAGCGTAATTTTTCTAAACATCTGTGCGTTACAAGTCCTACGGGTTTTTGGTGGAAGATTTATCGAAGTCCAGGAGGAAGCAGCAAGTTAAAGGTAACAAATTTTGGATAAAAGCTTGATAGGAATTTAAGTAAATGATTGTTGGGAAATTGTTAAATAACTAGTTTTAAAAAATGCCTTGGTACAATCCTAATTGATGTTTTTAAAATTAATGTGTTAAAATACTTGGTTCAAATTCGTTAATTGGCTTCTTGCATTTCAATAATATCATGTCCGGTTAATCTAATAGCAATATGTTATGTTATGAATTATGTTTTAGAATGAAACAAATTATTCTAAAACAATATCTTATGAATTATGATTTTGAACGAAAACAATCTATGCCTTGATATGTTAATTGTACAATTATATTTTAACACCCGGAAGCCTTAAATAAATGCCAATAGTTTAAATTAATTTTAATAGTAAAATAAAAGTCTGTTTCATTTATAAATTTTGTATGATGTTTTATTTTATTTACTGGTACACTAACATGACACCAACACCAGTATTCATTGGGTTGTTCGGGTATTTAAATCACTAATCACAACGCACTTATTTATTTTAATATACTAACCACTAAAAGCTCTAGTTTATATTTGGTGTTCTTCTAAGGCACTAATATAACATTGGTGCCGTGAAAAGGCACTAAAATAACAATACTACTGAGAGAATGGATTACATAAGATAAATTAGGTTTTGAAATTTAAATTAAAATGTGCATTGCTGGCAGGCAAAATGCAATTTTTAAGTTTTTCTATAAAAATATGTTTATTATTTAAAACAATGTGTTTTAATAAAATATTCTTTTTATTCAATGGTAATACTGCATTAACACATATATGTTACATTGAAAGATATATAAATATTACTGATGATTATTCTTCTACTCATAATTAAACACACATTTTAGAAACATTCAGAATAGAAACTCAGATTCACAATAGAAAACACAGATGCATACGATGGTTATTTCAAACTCCATTTACGCATGTGTGTTCAAATCCGGAAAATTGCGCGTTCGTCATTGCTATTTATGTGCAGAATGATATAAACTGAACTAGAAAACCCGGCGGTCATACGAAATGACCGCTGTTCTAGATATTATAAATTGTAATTAAAATGATTCGTGCAAAGTTGTCTGCTAATTCAAACTGAATTACCCAGGGAAGGCGGCGAGGACGCCTCTTTGCTTACTGCCCCATGAGGTTTCCCCCGTCTACTTGCTTAATTGCTTAAAGTAGAGTGCATTGAAGGAAACCACTGGCGGTACATATCTTTCTTTGCTCAGTGGTTTCTTTTTGTCGAGAAAGCCGTTTTTTTGCAGCTTTAGCTCCTTTTCTCTCCTCTTCAGAGCTCTATTTTCTAGGAGGCATTCTTAAAAGAAATTACGTTAAGACATAGTTTTTATGTAAAACAGACGATTGCCAATGCAAACAAATGTTCACCTTTCCCTTGACACGCTCAATTTGCGTTCAGCCTTAAATTGTTTCAAAAAAAGATAATTGCTAATGCAAACAAATGTTCACCGTCCCCCTGACACGCTCAATTTGCGTTCAGCTGAAAATTCAGTTTAAAATACAATGTCGGAATAAAATCGGGCAAAATTTTAAACTCTTTACACGAAAGGATATTTAGCATAGGAGTTTAGGTAAACCTACCTGATGAGATGTACTACGCACAGCTCGTTAGTTGGTTTCGTCTCCTTTAATTTCTCAACGTTTGCAAGTTTTAATTATTATGTAAATATAGTTAAATGCATAATAAGCAACACTTGTATGAATTAAAAATATTTAAATAACATGGTAATTTAATTAAAAGTGATATTATGATAAAATTTATTTTACTATTTGAATGCCGTGGCAACTTCACCCCATTGTCTAATACAGTTACGCAAGCAACCAATAAACTATCGGCGACAAACAGACACTTAAGCCGCATATAATAAAGATAACACTGTTACGAGTTTCGTATATATGTAAAGAATTTTAATGAAATTATGCGTGATATTATAATATATTTTGTATGATACAATACGAAAATCTAAAAAAGCGATGCTTTGTCGGAAAAGTAAGATTACAGACTGCAGGGTCAATAACATCGAGTAAATGGCTATCTCACCAAATAGGCGAGATATCACCAAGCTGGCTACGACTAATTTTGGTCGCTAACTTTACCAAGAAATCGCCCAAAGTCGCCAAATTTGACGACCATTTAAAGACATTTGGGTCCAGTCCCTCTGTAACTGTAATGGGTATATTAATTGAATAACTGTAATTGATTCTATATGTAGTTGTAACCGTAGCCGGCCCTCATATGCCTTCCAGTAATATCTAGAAGTGGAAAGTACCAGAAATATCTGGAAGGTTGGAAGAAAACTACATAAAATAGGAAAGAACATCAGTTTCTGAGTAGTAGTTGTTAGTGAAGTGCGACTCGGATTACTGAGATACCCGTGAGAGTTTCCCCTTTTAGATACACTTTGCATTGCGTTGTGTTTAACGTTTTAAGTATTTTGAAGTGTAACTACTGATTGTACCGTGTGATACTGTGAATAGTTGTAAGAGTATACTGATGAAAAGTTCGACAGATGTGAAGTGCTTCTTTTGATAAATAAGTTTTATCAAGCTATCATCGGTTCTATGTGTATTCAATCTATTACAAACTCGTACACAAGCAATAATATGTTTATTCATAAGTGCACTGGAAAGAGATAGGAAACACTATTTATTATCTCCCTCCAGGTCTGTAATATCCTGATGTAGATAATGTCTTTTGAAAATTTAATATTACAAAAATTTAGCTTTTTCTGTGTAACCAAAGAGGAAAGAAGAGTCCAATCCGATCTTAGCATTACTATTTCAGATTAATGCTTTAAAAACATAAAGGTGAAAATCTATGATAAGATTACAAGTAAAGGAGCTAATCTTGAACATTCAAGATACAGCACCTAAATTCTAGAAAATGACAGATGTAGAGAAATTTAAGAAAACTAGGACACAAGGGCGTACACATATATTTAAAATTACCTGCTCAAACTAGCAGTGACAAAAGGAAGAGGAAAAACGCTTCCTACGCTACCATTCCAACAAAAATGAATTACAATGAAACTTTTATTTTCCCACTCACAATCATATTTTCCCATCATAAAATAATTCCACATGAAGGGTTTTGCACTAATTACATAAAAAAATTTCCCCCAATATAATTAAGTACTTCTTTCAATGGATTGGAAAAATGCAGTTGTTTTCTGAAAATGAATGCTTTGGCAGTACACATTGCCAATTCACATTATGGAAACAGCAAAGTTTGATTGTTTGATTTCAGATGTTATATAAGCTCCGGTTTTCAAAATTACTATTTGTTTTAACAATTAATAATAATGTGTAATTTTTCATTTATATGCTCTCCATTTTGTATACTTTTACAATTTACTTTCAAATACATGTAATAAAAATTAGGCTATAGGTGAATACTAAAAAATATGTAGAACTTATCAAAAGAATTAGATTTTGACGTGGTTAGAAGCTAAAATTTCTATTTCTATTTTAATAGAATTGCCACCCAAACGGGAAAGTGGTTATTGACACTGACAGCCGTACCAAAGGGCCAGGGTTCGAATCCCAGAGAAGGCATGGACTTAAATTGCTTGTCTCTTCAAAGGAGGCAGCGGTGGCATACATAATAAAGAGGCCCCTGCTTACAGCCTTAATAATGTCTAGTGCCTACCATGGAGGGAAAATAAAATTTTTAAGTTCATTTTGCGTTTATATATATCGAAACGTTTCAGTAGAGCATTGTCATTCAAATTTCCGAAGCTTTAGAAGGATTCTTGTCTCGAGAACGCAAATGCCGTTGCTTTTTTTATCTCGAATCTTTCAAATCTTAAGCTGAATTGCAATTAAATTATTCATTAATTGACACTTTTCGGAAAGATTGGTTTAACAATTATTAACACCTAATTGAAGCGCTCATTAAAAATGTTATTGAGATTTTAGTGGACTTGAATCATCAGTTTCAGTCGCGTCTTGATAGCCTTGGTATAACTCATATATATATATATATATAATTCCCTATAAATTATAAAAAGAAAACTCTCCATATTACA
>KK122001.1:150740-161029 GCA_000611955.2 Stegodyphus mimosarum
TTATTACTTTCATTATGAATATATATATATATATATATATATATAACAAAATTAATAATATTGAGATATATGCACAGTTAGTATTTTCGAGAGAAATTTAACGTTGGCCTTTTAGTGATTTAAAAATAGAGACTAAAATTAATTCGCTAAACGAGCGATTTTTAGTGTTTATTTGTATTAGTTCATGAAACGATCCTATTGCCTTTTGCACTTCTTTGATTTAGAAGATTTCAGCAAAATTGTTAAAGATATGAACTCTTAATCAAATAACTTTTTATTACCGTAGACTGAGAAAATGAACTTCAAGAGTCAATAATTTTTATTATGCTCTTCATTTACTAGATTTCATTTATTACAGGAATTTTTATGAAAGGAATTCTTAAAACTGTTTTTCATTAAATGCAGATTCGAATTTTTACTTTCATTAATAACTTTTAGTGTTGAATAAATATTTGATCTGTCTCTTCTTTTTGTTATTCTAATAGCAAATTTCAGAGATTCGAGATTCACAATGATTTAAAAGATTCGAAAGCTAAAAATTAAAAAAATTAGATATCATACGATCTCCAATTTTCGAAAATACATAGAAAATTCATGTTCCAAATAGTTAGTCAAGAAAACTTTACCTGAAATTAACTACTTGAAAAGTTTACTTAGTGTACTTTACATTTAATGACTGCTTTAAAATTACTCTACATATTGTTGCGTTTATACGGGTTCATAGATTTGAGAGTATCCGATGAAAACACGATGCAGAACAGTAAAAAGCACAATTTATTTACCAGAGTCACTATTTACAGCACAGTTCCAAAATTACCTTTAAAATCGTCGAAAATCTACAATAAATACGCTGAAACAATCAGCAACACAGCTTCAGGCTGTAACTGTACAGGTAGCTTCACGGCAACACTAAACTTCTAATAAACACCGTGGAACAATCACCAATACACTGTCAAGCTATTCTGTAAGGATAGCTTCACGGCAAAGCACTATCTCGATCGCTTTCCGTTCACAAAACTCTCGCGTAGCTTAGCACTCACAGTAAACAGCTATTCTCACAATTAATCACAATTAATCACACACTTCACAACACTGCTCGCAACAACTAACTCGCAACTCCTTCACAATCTTCGCAATCTACTTCGCAACTAACTGCTCTCAGAAACGCAAGGGTTTATATAGCTTTTCTTTAAGTTCGACACGTTTCGAGAAATATCTCGACAGGAAGTTATTCTAGAGGCTTCCCGATTGGACCATGGTATATCGCCAATTTGGTTGCAAAATGGGCGATAAAGTCGCCAATCTGGCAACCCTACCATACACTATTTTATGGCAACCCTAGTGCTATGTCGGAAAGCTTACATACAGGCGCAACCGCCGAATTTTTCGTAACACTGCCCCCCCTCCCAAGGACTGCACGTCCCGGGCAGTACAATCCTTGATCAGAAGCATAATTCGATAATAAAACAAACAAATAACATAACTAAAGAAACAAATATTTACATTATATACTAATTATATACATAAGTTAAACACATAACAATTTGAAACTATACTATTAAAGTTCAGAATGGATTTTAGTCTTAGGCTTTTCACTAAGTTATACCCGGGTCAAATACTTTTCCACGGCAGTTCTCAGATATATTTCTGTTTTTCATATCACAGTCTGAAGATTCAGTCATTTCAGACTTTTCTTGCACAGGAAGATCTGAAACAGTTCGTTCACCACTCTGTAGTTTATTCGCACCGTGTGTACAGTTCACCTCGATACTCACAGCAGAAGGTACATGCTTATTTACCTCTATTTCCTGAAAGCGAGTTCCGATGTTTACACCAGGACCATGAATAGAATCCGATCCTTTACAAGCAGAAGTATCCAGGTTTAGAATCAAGTCCTTGTCTGCACAATCTGCACTATAAGACACGCACATGGATTGCGAAATGGGTAAACTTTCTTGCAATGCTGGAGCACTCCGCGTAAGTTGTACATCAGCTTCTTCCATCTCAGCATCACATGAACATGTGATGTGAACATGTGAACACATCTCATCAGATCGTTCAATGCTTGCTAACTGCGACTTCGTAACTTCATTATCAGTTTCTATGATCTTGACAGCCGCATTTTCACTTTCTTCTGTCTCTACTTCAGGCACGTGAGAATCAAAACCTTCGTTCTCGTCTTTTATTTCTTTATGTTTTCGTTCTCTTTCTTTAATCACGTCAGATGTTTCATCCATGATTTCTGGATCTTTCTCAAACACTCCACCAGCTACTTCCTCCGTTTCTTCGTCCTCTGACTCTTCAGATGCCACTTTGATTTCCGCATCTTTTTTTATGGCTACAGTTTCTTCTGCAAGCTCCTCTTTCATCTGTTGTAGTTGCTCTCGTACCTTTTCTCGGCCGACTTTCCTCTTTTCGCGCTCGGCCTTCATCTCGGCTATCATCTCTTCATAGCCAGCTTTTATCTCATTATATCCGGCTTTTATCTCGTCTTGTCCGGCTTTCATTTTTTGTTTTATCTCTTCTTGTCCAGCTTTCATGTCTTGTTTCATCTCTTCTTGTCCGGCTTTCAGAGCTGCTAACATGTCCATCAAAGCTTTCATTTCCTCCGCCATTGCTTTCTCCTGTAGACGAGTGACTGGCATTCACTCTCAAACCCCACTCCTGACACCAGTTGTTGCGTTATACGGGTTCGTGGATTTAAGAGTATCCGATGAAAACACGATGTAGAACAATAAAAAGCACAATTTATTTACGAGAATCACTATTTACAGCACAGTTCCAAAATTACCTTTAAAATCGTCGAAAATCTACAATAAATACGCTGAAACAATCAGCAACACAGCTTCAGGCTGTAACTGTACAGGTAGCTTCACGGCAACACTAAACTTCTAATAAACACCGTGGAACAATCACCAATACACTGTCAAGCTATTCTGTAAGGATAGCTTCACGGCAAAGCACTATCTCGATCGCTTTCCGTTCACAAAACTCTCGCGTAGCTTAGCACTCACAGTAAACAGCTATTCTCACAATTAATCACAATTAATCACACACTTCACAACACTGCTCGCAACAACTAACTCGCAACTCCTTCACAATCTTCGCAATCTACTTCGCAACTAACTGCTCTCAGAAACGCAAGGGTTTATATAGCTTTTCTTTAAGTTCGACACGTTTCGAGAAATATCTCGACAGGAAGTTATTCTAGAGGCTTCCCGATTGGACCATGGTATATCGCCAATTTGGTTGCAAAATGGGCGATAAAGTCGCCAATCTGGCAACCCTACCATACACTATTTTATGGCAACCCTATACCGGAAAGCTTACATACAGGCGCAACCGCCGAATTTTTCGTAACAATATTTACAGAGAAATTATACAATGATCTCTTTTGAAAGGCTGCAACATATTTAGAACGTACCATTTATCAAGGTAACATTTAACTAATTTGGAATATGAAAATAAAATCTTTGGCGTTTAAGCCGAGGTTTAATATTTTAGAAAAGCTTATAGTTTAGTATTTATTAAGAATTTTATGAGTTTGAATAAATGTCTTTTATATTATCAGATAATTAAAAACTTATTTATTAAGTAATTTAAAATGGTTGCTCTTACCCATAATCAGCAAACATAATAGTGCCCGTATTCTAACGGTAATTCTTTGCCATTAGTAACAACATTCAAATTTTGAAATTAATATAAATGTTAAAAAATTAAATTGTAATGATAAAAAATATTTAATGAATAAATGTTAAGTACAATCACAAAAGTAATACTAAGGAGATCCAAAGGAATTTAAGCAACAACATTACAGAATGATATATGCTTCTAAGATAACTTCATTGTGGAACAGAAAAGGTAACTTCGAAGTTCTAGCGGCCAATCTTAGAAACAAGTTTCTTTCATCTGTCATACCCAATACACCCATGCACTTCGTTCGACTGAATTAGAACTACGAACATCTCAAAGCTCATTTCGAAAATGACCATTTCCTATTACTCGCAACGAAAAGGGAAAGAATTCTTCCATCGTAACTTAGGAAATCCGATACAGACTAGTAAATACGTCCACCATTTCAGTGCTATAGGGGTTCTATTTATTTTAACGGGCGTGCTAGGGACAGCTGGCCGTTTCCAGTTACTTCCAAGTTTAGTCCAAATTGCAGAGAAAGGTCAAATACTGATTTCCCTTACTTTCTTCTCCAATTGCCTACTCTGAGTAACTTTTTTTAACTTTACACAAGAGATAACATATATAAAAGAACAATGGAAATCGTTTTCTTATATTTTGTAGGAAAAATGTTGTTCGGAGCAGCTGTTTAATATGGATTTTATATACTGTTTTTTATACTGTTTCATAAAGTGAAGCATCCATTACCTACTACTATAACAAGGTGATGTTTATGTCAGGCAGTTGAATTCTGTAATCAACAATTTGCACTTCGTACTTGAATACAATAGCATTGATATTTAATATTCGTTATTACCTCTCGCAAAAAAACTAACGTTAGTATACCAATGCTCCAGATTTCAATTTAATCCACACAAAGAAGACTGATTTTGTACAATGGTTGATTAATAAAGGAAATTACATGCTAGTAATAAGTTAGGAAATCTACCTTTACCTACTGGATATCACTCAACAGTCATTTTACATTATAACTTAATGCATATATAATCGAATTTATGAAATTAATATTAATTAATTTTTCAAGGATCTGTAAGAACCATGATCTCCTACCCATTCCTTGTTTTCACGAACTTTGCAAAATTATTTTAAAAGAACATTTAGAATAGAATAAGTAAAAATATAAAAATTACTGGAGTCGCAATTAAAGTTAATCTCTTTCATCCAAAGCTTCAAACAGAACTTGTCAAGGGAAAAGTGTTCTGAAGCTATAAACGAAGTCAATTAACTGGACAATCAAAAATGAGTTTCGTTCCGATAAACCCACTGAGACTTCAACGCTCTAACCAGCACAATGTTTTGCATTTTTTAAGAATTTAATTTCTCAAGAAAGGAGATTATTTTGAGTAATAAAAATCGCAGGTTACTGTGCCTTTCTAACTTTCTTCGTATCGGTAGTAGTTCTAAAATCATATTACGTAATTGTGTTCGCAAATGGTTCCAGAAAATGGCTAATAAAAATAGCCATTTTTAAATTTCTGAGAGTTCCGCAAACTACGTATTTTCAACTTCTCACGTAACACAAATTGAAAACCGTTGGTTTTTATGAGCACAAATGAGTAGTTTTCTAAGAAGCTGTGGAGAGAAAAAGATCCGCAGAGTCGCATGTCATGCAGGTCGGATCATAACATCTCATATGATTTCATTTTTTTTTATTTAAAGTGCAGATTTGTTTTAATTATATATTGCAACTCGTTTTGAGAGCACAGTACGAAGCAGTTTTGAATGGTCTGACTGCATCATTTGCTTATATTCTCATCAACTCACTGAGAAATCTCTCCATTTTTACAATAGATGTTATTGTATCTTCTGATATCTGTGATTTTTTACCTATGTACTTCATTTGTATTTACTGCCTTTTTTCTTTTCATACATTATGAAATACCTTTTCATACATTATGAAATAACGTTTTACCTTTTCATTATGAAATACCTTTTCAGGGATAGCTATCGGAAATTTCGAAGCTTTGAATTAAAAGGTAAAAATTAATACAAAAATGGAAAGACTAAGACACAATATAATTTCATTAATTACATATAGCTATAAACTTAAAACTGGCATTAATTATAAATATTACAGGATTATAATTTCTTCATTTGATTAATAATCATTAAGATGATACTTCTGAGACGTAAAGGAAAATTAATATCATCCAAGAAAACAACACTGTAGCTTGATAGAATAATTAAAGAAGGCGTTTTCGGTAATTTTCGCTGCTTTGGCTTTTCCAGATGTAACTAAATGTAAGATATATATCACAAACCACCGTTTGCGGTACCTGTCGTTCATTTAATTTCGACTGCTGCTTCTGCTTTACTTAACATATATGCCTAAGGCATTCGCTACGCTGAAAGTATCAAACAGTAAAATGGTTTCGCTCATTAGGCTTGCATTAAATTATTAACGGTTAGATTTATTTGTTATGTAACCCAACTTATGAATAAAACATATTTCATAAAAACATGTTATTTTGAAAAATAAGAAATGTAATTGTGGCACCCTTTATATAAAAAGAAAAATAATTTGATAATGAGTAAAGGAATAAAGCATGTTTAGAAACATTAAATTTTGTTTCCATAAGTAATACATATTGATATATGCAAGAGTTGAAATAAACAGGTTAACAAAACACATATAATTTGATTACTTTTATATGATAATCAGTGAAATAGTAAAAACTAACGCGAACAGCGTAAGCTAAAGGCATCTAAGCTAACAACGATGCAGACTTAAAAATTAATTTAAAGTTTACGCGCTTTCGACAGTTTTCACTGCATAGCCCTCTTCGGCAGCAAATAAATGAGAGACGATCACTTTAAACTATCACATGTAGTGACCCTCCTTAGTTGCAACCGTTCTTTTCCTGTAATTTGATTTCCTTCCCCCATGTCAAGTAGAATGCTACAGCATTAACAAAAAACCTATTTAAGTAAAACGATTACTTCTCTCTTGGGGATCTTTGCACGGTTTCCAGCCACTGTGTACAATTTTCCCATATGATAGTATTGCAACTGTGAGCATCAGTAGCTAAAGCTTGACGCTACGCTAAACAGAGTGTTGGAAAGGTGCATTCAAATAATAGAGCTACTTTTAGTCGCTTAAAAAGAGTGACTGCCATATCATTTAACAACTCTAGAAACCAATGATTTATACTCTAACGTGTTGGGGAAAAGCACCAGGTACAAAATGGACACTCACGTCTGAAATCGAGTAAAAACGGTATTTTTGCATTGATGCATGCTTAGTATACATGTGGGAAATCAGAACCGCCAGCCAGGTGACGTCATCTGCCGTCAGGCCAGCCCAGCGCAAAGCAGCCCAGACGAGTTCCAGAAGTGGACGAGAGAAGACATGTTCTCTGTAAGCTGACGATGACTTGTCTTCCAGGAAGTTTGAGAAGGCATGATGTCCCCGTGGTGTTATAGAACCTACCAGCATTTGTAAATCCTGATCTTGTTCCCGAGATTCGACAATATAAGCAAAACCGTGAACTGTGATATTATATGATCAATTAATGGACTAATATTAGTCGTGGGGTTATCGTTACCTTTAGTTATGTCAATTTATCACGTTATATTATCATTCCATCTTTTATCATCTTTCATTCATATTAGTAATTTCATAATAAATTTACTTTATACTTATCTCGTGCTTTTGATCTTATAATCCCACATACATGCATATATCCACTACATATTCTTTTGTGTCGATGTGCTGTATTCTACAATCTACTAGTGAACCTTCTCTAATTAAATAATTAAATAAGAATTTATTGATATAATTATTTATCTCTAGTCTTTTCTCTTCTCTGAGGAAGCCCATATCCAGGGCACTTTATTAAATATTCATTTCTATGATTAAAAGGCCTTCAACACGTACGATATACAATTATTTGTAATTGAATATTCCTTTCTACACGAGAAGTCCTGCTAACCCTGCTAGTTGGAAATATTTTTGAAGTAGATGGAGTCAGCATTCTGGAAGTCCTCAAAAAAGAAAGCCATTTATTTTCAATGCTTAAAATATTAGGTTCTCATTTTTATGTTTTTATTGTTAAAAAATTTTGTTTGGTATTTACGTTTCCCCAACTGATAAATAAAATATTTACAGACTTATATATTATCATACTGACAAAGTCTGTATTGTCTTTTAAATCCATCAAGGTCACATCAGGAGTTAAAAATATCTCCGCTTCCTTCATTCTTCTTTTTATAGCTTCTTCATTCTTTCTTCCTAAAACTATAAGTAATTTATCCTGATTTCATGGAACTGATGAATGGTTTTAATAGGTATTTTGACAAAAAGGCGCAAATTTGAGTTGGAATAAATTGTTGAGCATATTTTCCAATTCAGAATGCTTTATGAACACCTTTGTTGCAACTGCAGAATTGGACTCCACTGGGTTTATTAAGTTTAAAATAAATGTAGAGATCCATCTGAAACAGGAAATATATTTCCTTTATGGAATAGTTTTAAAACGTATTAAAATATTATTAAAATATACATATTTTCTTCATACATTCAAATATATCTAAAATTCTTCATTCTTCAGGCAGTAAGATAAAACAATTTTAGACTGAGGTGAGACAAAACTGTTTTCTTATTTATCTATTACTTATAAAATCGTAAAACAATTTTAGTTGTGTAATTCAGGCTATGTGAAAAATTTCGGTATGCTAATTAATATCACTTCATTATTCTCAGGTAGTTTATATGTTACATTTTGTACACAATCATTCCTCATGTGTGCCAAGCAACTTATATGTAAAAAGGGACGAGACAAATCGCTTCGATCTTCCTGAATAGACGTTTCTCACGCCTCTTATTTACACGGTACCTAGAGCCATCCAATTTTGAATAAAGGACGTTTCCACCAGAATATGGACATCTGGAAGCCAAAATTTGGAATTTGTTTTATTATCTATTTCACATTTTGTAAACCTTTAACAAAAGTTTTGATTAGCAAACTTAATGATTTCAAAGCGAGCAATGGAAACACTGTATGAAAAAAAAAAAAAAAAAACATTTTTATCTCTATCGCTCCAGACTGTGCATCGGAAATGATAAAGATATGCCCATTTAAAATTTATTTTAAGATATTGCTTTTGAATTGAATTTGACAGTTTAAGTGGGGGAACATCATATTTAATAAATAAAGGTAACACACAAAACGTTATAAAACGCCCTTTGGCGTTATGTTAAATCCATAAGGATTTAGGATAACTTTATCTTAATTTCTTTTTCCTTTTAATGAAGCAATATCAGGTTACATACAATTGGGAAATTTTAGTTTTTATAGTATATCTGAAAAAAATATAAAGTTAATTAATATATGCATAGTTCGTGACTTTTAAAAGCATATTTTAGAAAGAGGAAAAAAATGATCAAATGCTATATATTTCTCTACTTAAAGAATGCATTAAATTGCCCCTGTGTAAGAATAAGCTATAGAGTACAATTGTGTAATACTAACAAAACATCCTTAAACAAAAATGTCCTTAAAAGCCTATTAGACTGCTAAGCGAATTATCGCTTCGGCTGAACAACAAAGTCTTTTGAATGTTTTAAATGTAGTTTATTTAAGCATAAATTTAACAAAAGACACAACTTGTGCATGCAGTCAAAACTCCGACACTTGCGGGGATTAAAATAACTTAAAGTTGAATTTATAATTTAAAAACGGATAGTAGCCGGAGACTATATACGTTTCGTCTAACTAAGCCTTGTAACGTCTAACTCAAAATTTGATGCAGCGCTTTTAACTTCAGCTTCAACAAATGTTGCCGGAATCGTAACTAGCAGAGCTGTGCAACAGAAGGTAGAGTTGTGAGCTCCACTGCCAAAAGCTCTATATCTAAAACATTCCAAAATCATCGCCTTATTGTTTTTAATCTCATTTGCGTCATGGGTACGTCTAACAAAAAAGAGTACAAAAATGGAATATCAATTCGGATTGTAAAATTTGGTGAATTAACGTTACACACCTAATAAAAATTAAAAGAGCAGCTTTAATATTTCTAAGCTTAAATTTGCTGTATACATTTCAAAACTGATTAATTAATGATGGTTAAATAGTGTATGATATATAATAAATAACGCTGTCAAACCCGTAACGATTATTAATGATTTATTAAAGCTCTCAAACACGTAATAAATGTTTTGCTTAGAATGGCATACTGTTACTTGAAATGAGCAATAATCTATTGTCAATTTTATTGTATTTTGCTATTGCCAGGTACTGATTTATTTGGTTTTTGTTTCTTTGATTATGGTAAAACACTCGAGGGCTACTTGCCTAAGAGTAGGGATGTTTTCGTAGAGGACGTTCTAAGGAACACTGGTTCGTATACATGTTAGACATGAGAAAAAACACGAAAGATACATTTAGCAAAAGACGTCTTGAAAATTTCTACTATTTTTTTCGTACTGCAACGAATGCCTGAAAAGTATGGATTAATTATTAAATTTGCATCAACAGATATTAGCAGAAAAATTCATTGCCATATAATTCCAAGCAATAATAACCATATATTTTGCTCTGTATAAAAAGAACTCGAAAAAATAAAATGCTCAACGTACAGTAAAGAAAATAGTTCAA
>KK122001.1:161093-178063 GCA_000611955.2 Stegodyphus mimosarum
TATTTGTCTCTTCCGTCAGCTGCTCATATATCTCAATAAACTTGTTTATCCATAAATCAGCTTTTTGAAAACCAGCCAACTCTTTTTCCTCACTGTTACTGTCAAGAAGTTTGTGATACTACAGCTACAAAATTTTTTTTGCTTGTTTTGGGAAATTTAGATTATATCTCAAGAGGGTTCAAGTCATTTGAATGTCTTAATATTTTCTCTTAAGCTTTCTTTCTAGGAATACAGTATTACTTACTGACATTGTTCTACGTCTAAGTCTTTAAAGGGCTGAGAAAATACTTTGCAGAATACTTGAATACAGAAAGGCATTAAAATTTTCGTAAAGAATAACGGTCTTTTCAAATGCTATTTTTAGAAAACTCCTAACCGATAAACATAGGACTTATTTCACCTTCGTATTGCCTTAGTGTTGCGGTTGTCAAACTGTAATCTGCGGAACTCTGGAATCCCGGACAACTTTGCTAAGTGTTCTGCAAGTCAAAATAAATTTTTGGGATAGTATATGGACCACAAAACTAATCATTTTAAAATAAGTAACCGCTTGATGGGCCAGACGCTTAAAATAACTACTGTAAGAAAGAAAATGTCTAGATAGTGTAATATCACTGGTCCAGCTAGAGTAAATTCATAAAAATAATGTTTTTAATAATAAACCGAAAGTATTGAGGTTTTATTACACTAATCAATATTTCAAGGCCAACGATTTCAGATGCAATGTCAATTATACAGTCAGCAATTGTGAATTCTACAGTTTATTATACAATGCATTTAATATGATATTTAAAGATTTTTAGATTTATTTCGGAGCAGCAAACATGAAAATCCAATAATGCTTTCGCCAGGATTTGACATCCGATTGCTAGATGGGCATGCTTCCAAATATGTCAAAAATGTATAAGGTAAAAAAGGAGAAAATTCCTTATGTTCTCCCCCACTTAAACGATTAACTTAGAAGGAAGGGATCTGGTCTTCAAATCCTGATGGTGATGAATTATCGTCCACCCCATTTTTATTTCGAGCACCATTGGTACAATATTTTCGGATTTCCTTAAGTAAGAAATCAATAAAATATAACGACAATTAATTAAAGCGGTTGTTAATTAAAGCTGGGATTAAAGCGGTAGATCTTCCGGTTGCTAGATAGATGTGGTTTTAATTATACAAGGAAGGCAAGCGATTAGGAAGAAGAATGTTCATTACATTATTCCCAAAAATGCCACTTAAATGACGAGTAGAGAAGAGGGGACCTATTCGCTAAATCCAGCTAATGACGAACTTTCGCCCGTCAAAATTTTGTTCGGGCACCACCTGTAGTGTCATTAAGTTTATTTCGAAGTAGAAAATAAGGAAAATCAGCAGTCTTCCCGCTGAAATCTAAACTCAGGACCTCCCAATTTGTATCCAAACGTGCCTCTAGTTACGCCACGAAACACACGGTTAGAAAAGAGAAGAATGGATGGACAATTACTTTTAATTATGTTCCCGAAAAAACTGCCGCAACGAAAAAAAAATAAACATTTAACTTTCATTAAGCTTCATAATATTTCATAACAATCTAAAGCTTTTCATCGGATTTTAGCGTACTTCCTCAGAAGCTATCGAGTTCAAATTTTGAATACACACTGTTTCTCAATAAAAATGGAATGTGGAAACCGATATTTATTTTATTCCATTTATTTTTTTTTAAATTTCGTTTAATGAACAAACTGAAAATATCAGTATATTACTGCTTACACCATTGTACACACGGGAAAAAATCTTTTAAATGAAACTTGTATGGAAATTGTAATTTAATTCCCGAAAGTTTGTCAAATTTTCGAAAATCGCTCGATTTTTTTTTTACTATTTGACGCCCATAGTATTAAAACTTCAACATCTAAAAATGCATTGGATGTAAAGTCTTCAACTTTTCTCAGATTATAAAGCAAACACTTCGCCTTTAACCCTTTGAGGGGCGGTATATAAAAGAATTTAATTTGTGGTAAAATTTTGCATGAATTGTATCTTATGGACCCTAAGAACACAAAATTAAGGTCTTAAAAAAATCTAGAGTGAAATCCTGAATTTTGAGAGCCGGTATATATTTTATACCGCCGCCCCTCTAGGACATTTTTTTTCCATGGAGCTACCAAGAGTTAATTTTTGTTTTTTAAATCTATTATTGGGTACTTTTGGTGTGTGTCTATAAAAATGAGTGCTTGGTTACAGTTATGTAAATCTTAAGTGAAAAACGTTTAAAATTTCACTAGAAATTTAAAATTTTAAAAATAAAATTTATATTTTTAGGAACTTCGATGATGTCACCCAGCTGAACATACTTATGTAAAATACGGATAAAAAGCTTTTGAAAGTTATTTAAATTCAATATTATCATTTAATGAAAAAAATTAGTAAATATATCACTGCATGCGTAAGCCATATCATGCTGTAATGGAACTAGTATAATATGATAAGCTGAAACTGCGTTTTTAACTGCCGAAGATAAATGTTTGCATCTAAAACTGACCATTCGTATTCGCTCCTTTCACCAACAGTGAAGATTTGTTTGGAAAACCTCTTACTTATATCCTAACCCTGGGAAAACGTTTCTCTTGTGCTCCCTAGTCTCCTTCTGAAATTAACAAAGATGCGGATACTGTAACACATAAAAGCAAACTTTCAAATCAGCATTTCTTCCATTCTCTAGCGGATGCAAAAGTGCATTCCTTTTTCCCCTGGTTCTAAGTAAAATTTCATTTCGTCTGATCTTATCACTGCCCCATTGTGGAGATTGCTTGACCCCCGCCCTACCAAATTAGCTATCAATCACCTCTTTTCATTTTCTCTGCATTCTAAGGTTTTGAATAACACGAAGCAATGGGTGTCTTTCAGGACTGACATGCCACATTTAACCCTTACAATTGTATGATGTTTTGACGCCAGACGACAGTTTTCAAATCGAAGTTTTTCTCGAGGGAAAGAGTAAAGTGGTGAAATTAAAATTTTAGCTGGAGTAAACTAAGGATAAAAAGAAACTAAGATACTTTTATTCATACTTAGCACAGGGTCAGTAAATTCCCCACCCACCCATGAGCATAATATTTAATTCAAAACAACTGGTAAATTAATCACAAATAACTAATTATTACGTCATAAACAATTATAATATAAAGTAATTTGTGTCATCCCACAGAATAGAGAAATGCCTGGTGCTGCCATCTATTGGCCTTGTACCCTTTGTATGCGCGCCGGTATATTTTATATACCGGTTTTAAAATCGTATAAATAATCTTCTTTTAATTAACATTTTTCATTTAAATCCAGCAAATATATAATATTTAGCATATGTACGTCATGCATTAGCAGATTTTGTATTTTTTCTCCCCCTTTAATAGAATTTATGAAACTTCAAACATGATGCCTTAAAACGAGGTATATTAATTTCATAATTGCAAAATATTGAGCAATCACAGGGTAATGCTGCCATTTAGAATTAAAAGAAAACACTAGAAACTCAAGATTAGAAATTTTGGTGTAGAAAAATTATAATTTTTAGGAGGTTAAAAAATTGACAAACATCCGGTATATTTTTAATAGAAAAATTATCATTTTTTAGGAGGTTAAAAAATTGACAAATATCCGGTATATTTTTATACCGGTGCCCTTCAAAGGGTTAAAGAAGAATTATTAAAAAAAAAACGTATTTATTGGCTGATTTTCCATAAAATAAGTCACATACTCTTATAGAAGGAGAAACTGCAGTCTCAAGCAGAAAGAGGGATCGGTTCTTTTTGGTATTGCATTCGCTTATTATTTTCAAGGTTATATTGTCATAACATCACATAGTTCTCATCACTTCAGTACATCTTCACATCACTTCATCTTTGCAATTACTATCTCGAAAACAACACAATTTAAGGACCGAATAACATTTGAAATAATTTTTAAAGAAATGCCATTTTTAAGTTTTTCCATTTCATACGTTTGTGTACATTTTTCTCAGTATTTCAGTTTAAATGTATATTTTCGTAAATTTACTGTGGTATGTAATATTATATTTTTAATGGAACTTTAAAATTTAAAAATTTAAAAATGCATCCCTTATAAAAATTAGAAATTTTCAAATGTTTTAAAAAGGCCTCTTCGTCCTCTTTTAAAACAAGAATAACAAAAAATATTAGTTATACTTTAAATTTAAATTAATTAAATTTAATTCTTTTAGAATGTTTTCAAAATAGTTGCGTTTTTATAAGTTCCCCCCCCCAAAACTTGTCGATGGTGTTTTTCGCTATGATCACAAGGCTGTCATCGATTTTTAAACTATGTCCTTAAAAGCACTCCAGATCAAATTTTGCATACACCCTCATTTTGAATGGCAATAAAATTAATTTTATATATTTCCTTGCATGATTCATATCCATCGACACTATTTCCTGAATAAATCAGTCCGAACTGGCAAGTACGTTTGTGCTCATTTGTTGTTCAACAGAGTTTCAAGATTGATTAACGTTTAGCATTATTTTCAAAGAAATCTACCGTGCCATTTTAATTTTTTTTTATTTCAGAAGTTTATACATATTTTCCCCTGCATTTCATTTTAAAAATTGATCATCTTAATTTAATTATGGTACGAAGTATTATTTTCTTTTATGGGACTTTTCTGTTATAAAGGTTTGAAATTTTCAAAGTTTCATAAACAAATACTTCGCTTTCTTTTAATTATGCCACTCTGTAGAATTTTTTTAACTACCCTATTTTTGCAAGCTTTTAAATCCCTAATGGTGTTTGTCATAAATGTCAAAATTTTCCCTTCATTTTTTAAACTATTTCCGGATAGGTATGGAGCTCAAAATCTGCCCGCACGCTCCTTTTAGATGCCAATACAAAACGGTGAAGCAATGTTTTCAAAATTTGATTTAGTTATTTTCAAATTTCATGCTTAAAGATGTTTTGCAAGCATCATTTTTTAATGAAAAAATTTACTGTGTGCGCCACCGGATAGAGTGCGAAAAAAATCTTCTGAACAAAGTTGATCTAAGATTTTTAGCATAATCAGATTTATTGGCAAAATTATTCTCAAACTATTTCACATAACAGAACTGTTGGAAGTAAACGAATGATTAGTCATCGTTTATAAACGATTTTTTAATTGAATAATTTGACTGATAACGTGTCAGTGACGTTTTTTATTTAAAACTCATAAAATAATTAAAGAACTAAGAGGAGGGATGGATTAAATAATTCTTTTTACAAAACTCATCATATATCACGATTTATATTGAAGTAATAAAGCATAGACTAATATGGAGAAATACATAGTTGAAAGAAATACAAATTGTTCAGTCTAAACTGATTATCGTAATAATACAATATACTAATTATTTTCGATAAATCCTATCGTATATGCTCTATTATCCATTTCCTAATTATATTACATTCCATTCGGAATAGAAAGAAATAAAATGCCTCTTGTGACGATAGTATTTTCATCCTTCTTATTTTATCTTTATTTTTCATCTTTCTTTTTTTCATTTAATTTTCTTTTTTCGTTACAGTGAATTTTCATGCACACTATTTTTCATATTGAAAGCAATATTCAACGCATTACATTAGATATCCGACAATTGTTTTTAAAAAAAAGTCTGTGCTAATGTGAGATTTTATAATACAGAGCATCGGAGACAAAACTTCTTAACCTAAAATTTCTATAACACAACACATATTCGATACATTTAAAGACTCATACAAAAAATGGACTCAATGTTTTGAAATTTTGTTTGTTGAATCACACTATTTCCATACGAGCCTCACGCAGGATGTCTAACCGATACTCAATTTCTCTCCAGGTATCCTTTAGATTTGAGATCCTTTAACGCTTAAGAATGTCTTCGGACACCATTGCTCATTTAGGTTGATTGCCGGGTTTCACCTCATGTAGCAACTGCGTTTTGTATGCATGAAGCCTTAGGCGCTTGTGTAGCACATCGTAGATAGTTGATTTTGGGAAACCAAGTTCACGTGCTGCCAGATGAATGGATTTCTTAGGACTTATTGCAAACGAATCTGAAATGCGATTAACAGTCTCTTCTGATGTTTATAATGGTTGATCACAATGCCTCTTAGCAACAGATTCTGTCTCTATGGAAACTGCTTTCCACTCCTGGAGTCTCTTAGCATCGGGAGGATTTTTGTTGTACTCTGCACGGAAACGTTGCAAGAACTGAAGTAATGGATTTTACATTTTAGTCTCGGTTATTTTACTTTTAAGCACGGTCTATAGTTTTCAGCATTCCTTGTTGGTTTTCATTTGTCTTCAAACTTTTCAATTACTTCGGTTTTTTAGCACATTTAATAAAAATGAAATACAAATGATTTACAACCAAAATGAACTTACAAAATATCATAAATATAAATTTCCACAGCTAATCGTCCATCTCATACCTAACAAAATTTTCTTAGTTGTTTATTATGCTCAGTATAAATGTTTCAAATTAAGGCGTTTCTTCTCGAACCGTGTTCGAGACGTGGATTTGTACAGACCAATGGAATTTTCGAAGAACAAATCTTTACATCTATTAGTTGGATATGCTAATCACCACGAGATCATACACGGTGAAATGAGATAGTTTTTTGCATTATCTTTCACTTATAAGGCGATTGGGGGTGGACACAATATCTAAGTTGACCAAATCCAGATGGTAATAATAACACATCATGCAAGAAATTTGAGTTTCCATTATGGAACCCGATAAGTATCGATTATTTTACTTTTAAGTTATTTGAGTATGGCAAAGTAAACCAGGTATATCTGCCTAAGAAGAGGGATGTTTCAGAAGACTTTCTAAGGTTAATTAGCTCATATTTATGTTATACATGGAGAAAATCACAATTGAATATCCATTTTTAAGTAGTTTTAATCATCGGCCACTATTGGGTTTATTAATCTTTCAAGAAAAGAAAGAGTAAACATTTAACTGCATCTCTTGGTGTTCGGAAAATGGGTATGACAACCGTGCTAACAGTTTACACCACAAGAATGTGTACCGGAGGAATGCAATAATTATTTATATAATGTAATCTGCTAATATGTTTTATAAATAATAAGTTTCGTGAATTCTATCTTTGAGGAATTTTACATACATGTATGTTCTCAATATTTTATTACCTAATAAATCACCGGTTTAACTGCTAAACTCTAAACATAGGGGAAAAAAGTAGATCATTTCTTTTCAAAGTTCGGAAACCAATACGATGGTATAACTCGCAGAATGCGTGAATTATACACAAACTGATAAATCATATATATTGAAGAAAGTTCCAAAAAGGAGCTATTAATTTTACTTTTACTTGTATCACGTCAAAAATCCGTTATATTATCATTAGTCGTAAGCGAAAACCATTTGCCATACATAAATAATGTCCACGGTACTTAAAATGTCATTCCTAAGCGCGACATTTCGATTGCTACGACAAGACTGCTAATGATGTCTGTGTTGGCTTTTCGAAGAGAGATGTGTGTGTTTGGAAGCGCAGGTTTTCAGGTTGCTGTTATTAATGACAAAAATTACCGATAGGTTCCTGAGTAAGAATTTTTCTAAATATTACAAAACTGAAATGTGCATCTGATTAATCGAATCTTTGCTGTATATTTATACTCGCCGTGTTCGTTGGATGAAATTTCGTACAGTTATTTACCTTTCATTTAATTCTATAAATCTATAGAATCTACACCAATTTATTATGTTTTTATTCTATTTTGAGCGTTATAGTTTAGGAAATTTTTTATTATTTTTCATGTATTTCGTTGCATATAAAAGAAACAAAAATCCTAATAGAGTCCAGTCCCGTATTTCGCCAAGCATAAACTTTTGATGTAAAGCTATAAATTCATAAAAGGAGCTTAGGTTTGTGGTAAAATTACGTAGAACACTTACTATCATTCTAACGCCTCAAACAATAGTTATTATAAACAAGAAAAATATGTGTAGTGATTTATGTAAGTCCGGCTAATCTAATCATATTGGTTACAACTAGTATAATTTCAAAAACACATTCACTTATTCTAACAATAAAAAAGTATTGCTTCTGTTACACTAAGTTAATCAATCGTTCAAGTTTAACGATTGTAGTCTTTAGGTACAATACGAAATATGCATGAATACAGCAGCTTCTTGCATAGCTTCTTTTATATAATATCTGCTTTTAGTTATGCTCCGAATCTTAAAATGAAAGCATGTTTTAAAGTATTTTATTTTTCAGGCCGCTAAAGGTAACACGATGTCATACTGTAACAATTACGGTATACATTATTCCTGTAGTATACATTATTCCTTCCTTTTTTCTTTTTGCATAAGCAACAAAGTTTGACAAATCATTCTCAGAGAATTACGAAAAAAGCAAGATAGGAGTTAAATGATATTTTCATATGATAAAGAAATATCACAGGATATAGACAGACTGAACATAATAAAAACTGAAACTTTCCGTAAGAATTATCAGTGAAAGGCAGGTTGAAAACTTACGCAGGTTTCTTAAACTGCGTTTAGATCTTCAACATAAACTTAGCCCCTCGAAGAAGATTCGCTTTCCAAAACATTGAAAATTTTACAAACATATAAAAATGATTCTGAATCAATTACGTATTATATAGCGTTAATAAATCTTTGTGGATAAAAAATTATATATAAGTTATTAATTAGATACACCATGAATTTAATTTATTCTTATCAAAATCAATTAAATTATATTGTGAAAAAACACTGTCAAGAACTAGGTTTATTGCTGTGTGTTGGTAAATTACATAAGAAATTTAGAAGTTAAATATGTTACATTTCTTGAGGGGCAACTCTTTGGCACGTGGAAGATACACATGTTTTATTTTGTGTTGTTGATTTGCTTAGTTGTTTATTGAAAATTCAATTTACTCGCGCAAAATATGAAATAAACTAAAAAAATCGAAATATTGGGCTTCGAGGTGCTTATGTTCTGGTGGATCGCTATGTGCGTACAAAATTTGGTTGCTCTAAGTACCACCACTTTCCACCGTACGAGAGACGGTCATTCATATGTATAGATATTCATCACTTAATAATAGATGATTTTAATTTTGATACTTTTTTATCAAAAAACAAATCTATTTTATTTATATCGCATATTTGACAAGATATTTTTATGAAACGTTTGAAGAAATGGTGTGTTCATCGGACTTTGCCAGTTTTCGGCGTGTGTTTTTTTTATAAATTGCAAAACTCCCGAGAAAAACTGAAAGCGAACACAGCAGTATAGATACTTTGCAGGATCAAAAAGTTTAGAAACTCCTATTGATGACATCTTCAGAAAGTAAATCTTCAGTTGAAAGGTTATAACTTAGCCGTGGGAAAATAAATTCATTTAGAAATAGTATCCTTATAAGCGAGTCTGAAAATTCAGCTACTAAACAACATACTTCGAAGAGCTTTGATTTTTGCCAAACGTATTACAAACATCCACATGTAAGAAATCTTGCCCCCCGTAAACCCATTAAAATAGTAGAACCTATTAAAATAAACACTTGTTTTCTAAACCAACGAACGACAGGAAGAAGACTATTTTAACAAGAAAAGCATTAATTTCGATAACTTTTAATTTTCTTTTCGCTTTTCGTACACAATTTCATCAAGAGATCGGACACATATATAAAGAAAGCGATATTAGAAATAAATACTGTACAAAGATTTACCAATTTTTATTTCTAATTTCAGTTTACTTCAATAGTTACGACATGAAAAAATAATAAGAATAGATGTTGACCTAAAAGGAATAATTAAGATAATAAAATCATTGGAAATAATGTTTTTATACCTGGTGTTGTCCATCGTTTAAATAGGATTAGGAACAACTGTTGCTGAGAATTTAAAAGATATAAAATATTGTAAAAAAGACGTCATCAGAACGATGCGCTTAAAAAAGGATTATCTAACTAAACAATGCCACATTTTTATCTCACAAATGATAGGTTTGAATTTATATGTATCAATATTTTGTACCCTAAAAATCAGATTTTAGAAACGCGCCTTTGTTTTTCATACAAGAAGATTGAAATCAATGTTGGTAAAAACTTCAAAATTTAAGAGTTTGAATCTTTCAGAATATGAAACTAAGTTCAATTATAAAATCGTACTTTAATGATGAAGTTTTGCCGCCGGTTCTGTTACTATATATAGTCTATTCGGTTATTAATACGATTTTTATCTTAGTTTGTAAATGTAAGTCATATTTACAAGTATATTATAATTCATTAAGAATGCAATTGTAAAATATTTTAATAATTGCTGCTTATTTATGTGATCAACTAGCAAATGCTTAAATTTGTTCTTTAATCAGAAAATTCTAATCCTTTCAAATTAAACCTACATAAAATAAAATGTAATATAAATATAATATCTTGGAGTTATACATCGTAGAGATTTATAGATTTAATTATACAGGTTTAAACATATTTATATATTATTGTTTACAACGAAAATAAATCCTTAGAGATTAAATCCGATACTTATTTCTAGACAAAATTTTTGACTAGATATAAGTAGATAACACGCTTGATGCTTAAAATGTTTTCGATTTTATTTATTTATTTTTTTTTCGGAGTGAGGGAGTAAGTCCAAGAGCAGATTGGTAAATTGCAATGTTCAGCGACAGCATAAAAGAAACCTTAAACAATCCTCTGGTTCGATTTAAAAACCTGAATCTTTTCACATTTTCTTTTTTTTTATTTTCTTTTAGTCATGGAATAAAACTCTTGCATGGATTTTAGGCTGCTATTTTCTTTCAAAGGATATGCGAAATAATTCAGTAACATTTAGAAGTGTAAAAAGAAAATCGGTTTATTTTTTTTAACATTCGCTAAAATTCTGTTGTAAGTCATACCAAATAAGTACTGAGTAGCGGCTGAAAGTAACAACCTGTTTACTGTTCTAAAATTTTCCTATGTTAGATTTACAGCAGTGCATTTATAATGAACGCAGAGGTACTCTGCAAAGCTTGCTTCGCTAAAAATATTATAACAGAAGCTATATTGTTTTTGTATAGTTTCAAACTGAGTCAAACGCTATATGAATTCTGAAATGTAAGCATTATTTAATGCCTAGAAGAGGGCGGGATTAGATTATATATAGAGTACATAAATAATATGTATTTTGTGAAATATGTGTAGTTTAGGAATAACGGAGGAAATAAAAAAATCAGATGCTCTTATTTCTAAAATTATGCAGTTCATTTATTCACTAAAAACACAGAATATTTTTTGATACCATAATTTCGAATTTTCCTAAAAAAAGAACAAACAACACTAAAAATACCTGCAAAAGTATTAAACGTAAATTAGTATAATTTGGTAAACATGAAATGCAGATTCTTGTATTGAGAATGGAAATTCCATAATTATGTCCTAAGTGTAGACTCTGAAATTTCTTACGTCGTTCGAACGAAAATTTTATTTGCTCTCACAAAGCGTTTCAAATTTATTAAAAAAAGTAAATAAGAAGTAAGAAAACGACGTACAACTTACAAAGCAGTGAAAATTATGATTGACTCAAAAGCGAAATTGAAACAGAAGTGCAGATACAATTTAAGACATATCTCAACGAATGTATAAAATGTGGCTTTTGTTAGAGGTGAAAATTCCTATTTTCGTATTTGTTGAAATGTTAGCTCCATAGTGGCACTATGATGATATATGCTGGAGAAGACTAAGTACTGATTTTAATATTTTTTGCTGCGGGCTATAAAGTGTATAAGCTTGCAGTTCTACATAATTGGGATAAAAACGCTAAACTAGAACGATTGATCTAGGAAAAGATTGCTGAGCAAAAATATTTAATATGTATTTACTTTTTATTTTCTCACTGAATTGTACGTAACAAACCTGGGTTGCTTTGCCGTCAAAGCAGGAAATAGTTTAAAACAATTTAAGTATACTTTTCCTAGACTATAGACGACTTTACATAACGAAAGACTTGAATTTCTATACTTGGCATAACGAAATCGAAAGCAATCTACATAAAATATTCCGGATCTTTTTCGTGTCTATAAAGTGGCCAAAACTACATTCCGCGAAATAAAGTTCCCTGGCGATCACACCAGGATACCGAACAATTGGGAAAAAAGTAAAATCTGAAATCCGAATGCACCATGTTGACATAAATAATCGTCGCCCTCTTAATTTTACGTATAAAAGCATGTATTTTATGTCATGCTAAGGCTATCCAGAAATTAAAAAAAAAGAACTAAATAACCTTTAGGAGTTACATAGAGAATTTTAAATAAAATTTCATGCACGCAATCCAAATTTAGGTTTACCATCTGAAGATTATTCTGAGCTAGAAGTACAAGGTAGTCTTTAAAAAACTTCACCAACCGCTTGGCTGATTGACATGAAATTTCAGATATTGCAATTAAGGTATGGCGCTCGATATTGTGCTAATATAAAACAATAGAGGTCTCAGGGTTACGTTTACAATAAAAAAATTTTAAATTTTTCAATGGCAACACAAACGCTTTTCATGCGTAAATTGATCAACGCATAGAAAAACCATAAATAATGTTTGAAAGATAAATGAAAGGCTAAAACTACAGCGTAAAGCATTTGCAAAAGAAAGCATTGCAAAGGTCCAATGACAACACAAGAAAGGACATAACGTTTATTTGAATTACAAGATTTCAACGCGTGCAGCATTTCAAAATAGTATCAGGGTATAAAGAATCTAAAAGTACACACTAAATGCAGGGGATAGTCAGAATTGAAAGATGTGGTTTGAAAAAAGACGAAGATTCCTCTTTGCGATGTTATGTTCGTCATTGTTGTCAACAATCTCCCGCATGCGATGCGCTATCGTCTGTGAAGATGGGCACGTTGAAAACTTGTAATTCTATTAAAAGTTTTTTCCTTCTCCTCTCTTACGCTGTCATTGGTCTTTTACAATGCTCTTCTTTGCAAACATTTTACGTCGGCAGTTTTCGTCATATGGGTATTGTTTCAACGCCATTTATGATTTCTCAATACGCTGAACAGTTTGCGCAGGAAAAAAGCGGGTGTTACCGATCTACAAATTCGAAATCCTTTCATTGTAACCCTAACAGTAAAAGCTCTGTTGTTTTAAATGATAACAATCTCGAAGGCACACCTGCAAATAACAATATCTGAAATTTCATTTTTTTCCCGCTAGGGTTTCGTATAGCGGAAAATTTTTTTTATAACTACTCTGTATATATATATGTTTTACTATTTTTATATTTCAACGGTTTTCACATTCAACTGTTGGAAGTTTTCATATAGTTCCAGAAGAGCTACTTTATACTGCTACTTAAAAGCTGATGAATTCGGGGATACATGACGAAATATCACAAAATCGATTTTTTTAGATTTATGAAGTTTTTTTTATTTATTTATTTTTTCAGTATCGAAGACTGAGTAATAATTAGTGGGATTATGAAGAATGTCTGGAAATTTACTCATACACGTCCATGGACTGAAAACCTATAAAAAAAATTGTTCTCGTTAAGAAGTACTGAAAGAGCTTTGTTAAGTACCACCTTATGCATTTTCAACATTGATTTTTCAAGCTTTTAATGATTTTGTATGTTGAAATGTTAATCACAAAAACAGTTCGTTTTTAACTGAAAATTTTCAGCACTTCCCTTTCAAATTTATTTATCATTCTATCGAATTTTGTGACTGAGGAATACAAAACCTTAATACTGACAACAATTTCACAGAAAATATATTTAATGCACAACTCAAACTAACTAATATTCTTTTTTCCCTATTTTCTGCAGACTGTTTTGAAAATAATGAAGATCAATGAAGTTATTATAGCAATCCAACTTTCCTTACCAAAGGACTGTTTTATCCATGAGATCAATAACTAAAGCTAGCATGCAAGAATAAAATTATGAAAATTTTCGTTTTCACAGAAGAAACTAAGTTTTCTGAGCTTCTGACCTATCCAAGCTACACGTTTCTGCTGCTGATATTACTACTACTTCTTAGTATATTTAATATTCAAAGTAATTAATATTAACATATCATATATATAGTAATAACGTTTGTTTGATTTAAAGTCCATATTTCATGGAAGAATGGTTGCCAGAGCCTTAAGGAGGTTGGACATCTACTTTCCCCCCAATTTTGACGGAGAGCACTTCAGGGGGTGGTCCTAAAATCCCCAACCCTCTCCCCTATCATTAAACTACAAAAGAAGACTTTCTGCTCGCTATATAGTTAGAGTGCCCCATGCCCCAATGCCGCAGAGGCACTATACATTGATAAACATCTATGCCTTGTTTGGGAATTTTACCTCGGCCCTTAGGTACGGGAGACAGAGTCGTTAACCTTTATCCCTTCTGGGAGGCATGTACTTTAATAATTTTAAGAGATTAAGTTACATAGAGCTTTAGGTTTTAGTGAAGAATTACACATGAAAATATCTAGGGCAAAAAATATCCAGAGGAAACCACACAAGGCCAAAATGTCGTTGTATAAACCATCGTATGAGAAAAGAAAGCAAGGAAACATTGCAATTCCAAAACATTGCAGTTCCAAAACATCGTGGTGTAAAGCCTTATGATAGAACATAAAGCGCTGCAAACACTTCGAAGTTTTAAAACATCGTAAGAGCAAATAATAATTTTATAAGCAAATTTTTTTGCGTATGAAATTGTTTTCTGTGGCTTTTAATAGTTTGTTGCAATAATTCGGTTTATAAAAGTGCATAAATGTATCAGCTTTAAACTTTTCCTAACTTCTGTAAAATTATTTTCTTTTCCATTTGTTAAAACTTCAACATAATACTCTGGAATTGTGTTTAATAAAAGGGGAAAAAGTTTATTTTTAAATTTATTAAAATGATTTTTATCAAATCTACATTAATCATGTCTTCTATTAATTTAAATGGAAAATTTGACCTCTAATTCAGGTTTTACGAAAAATGCTACGTGTCAGATGAAGATAATAAAGTAATTATGTTTAAAATAACACAAATATTAGCATTTTGATTTCGTATCAACATTTGACCATACCTGCAGTTTTCCGAATGTCAATTTTAAATTTATAAAACATAATAATAATGAGATAAATTACTAATACTATAACTATCATAAAAACTATAACTAGCTCTTGATACGAACACACTTCATTGAAAACTAGAAGAGTTTTTCTTTTCTAATGTTTCTTGTATTTTTGGTGTATGATACATTTTTTATATCATCCACATTAACTCTATTGTTAACATATTAATCAAACAAGCTCAAAATTAAAGATTTCCCAGTGTAATAAACTATGGGAATAGTCTTTCAGTAGCATACCCTACGATAATGAATACCTCATAACGCTTATTATCTGTTTAAATTTTCTTATGAGAATATCAACATGTCTTTACATTGTTCATTACGCAGGAAAATTTCTGTAACAGTACCAACATGATTCAGAACCTGATGAGTATGAATAGGGTACTGTCAACTGACTCGATGTGTACGAAATTGGCATGTAATTCAAGAGTATTTAATTTGCATTTTTTTATCAAAATATTGCCGTTGGTACAGCTTTTGTCATATCATCTATTGCAGCATTTTAGGATTATCATGAATATGCTTTTTCACTATTCCTACTAACAGGTAAATATTTCCGAATATCAAATATAATAAAATGTAGTGGTAGTCATGCAGTAGTGGTAGGCAAAAGTCACCAAAATAGTACATTCGACATAGAGAGGAAACTGACACGAGCAAGCAAGGCGAGAGGAAGGCAGGAAAACTGAGTGCGCATTACAGCAAAGACTGTTTATAGAGTTGATTCTTTTGCTTAAATTTTGAATGGTGATTGAACGAGACTTAAAATCATTGCAAGATAAATAAGATGAATTCCACACAGCCTTATACACACGCAGTTAAAGTTATTGTCATTGCAATTGAGCAAATACAGCACATACAGTTACATTTGCTTACAAACAGTTTAATAATATCTACATAAACAGATAAATTCAGCGCAAAATATTGTACCTGATATTTCCACAGTTCAACTAATGAAAGAAAATAATGCTTAAATATTACTCTAATTATATTTGAAAGTAATGCTAAAACACTGTCTTTACAAGACAGTGTTGACACAAGTATGTCCTTACAAGACATGTATGTACTTACGTGTCCTTACAAGACAGTGTTACAAGACAGATTTGAAAAGCTTTGGCTCTAATTGTCTTGTAAAATCTTTCAATTACTTTTGCGAAATTCATACCCATGTAAAAATTACTACATCTAAATCAACTGATTATACTGTGAAACTTTCTTAAAATAATTAACACCACAGTTCCAGATAATGCCAGTTTCCTATAGCTTTACAAGATTCTCAGTGATTTTAAGTACCGTTACTTAATTATGTTCCCAACAAATGTGTAACTGCCAGAGTTGGTCATCTAAGAAACTAACCGCTATATGAGATTTTACTTCACGTATTTTTTGTTTCAAATAACTAATTCATATTTCTATCCAATACTCCCAAGATTAGCACATTTAATATTACATAAATTCTATTGACTATTCACAACTCTATTTCAATTTCAAAAGAAATTTATAAAAAACCATTTGAAATTTTCTTCATTAAACTAATAAAGATTAAAATTAAAATATTCATAAAAATGTTTGATTATATGTGTTTTAACACAATAGAACAAAATGTTTAATATAGCAATGTGGCTCTATCCCATACTTACTTGTACAGAAAAATGGACCAAAAAGAAAAAAACAATGTTAACAGTGTAAGCTCCTATATGATCACCTAAATTTTCCCACAGTTTGCAAAGTAAGCACAGTAATGCAAAAAAGATTCCTTGGTTTGTATGTCTTGTCTGCCTCATAAATAATATACATATTAAAATATTAAATATTTTAAATGTTTACTTTATTTAAAAAATTTACCTTTTTTCCCGCAAAATATAGTTTGCACATTTTTT
>KK122001.1:178143-192532 GCA_000611955.2 Stegodyphus mimosarum
TTCAGTCGAAAAAGTGAACATTAAATTACGCAATATATTTTTAAAGTAGGTGTGCTCGAAAAACCCGGTAAATGTAAACATCGCCAAAAATGGCCATAATAGTTCAAACCTGGTAACCCAAGGGATTCGCATGCTCGGAGGTAGCAATTCATTCCTGTTAGATTGTTTTGATTCCTTAACATTTTTTTTCGTAATTTTGGGCATGTTGTAGCACCGCACTTACTGTTACCCTTTGCACGTATAAGTTACTCTTCACTTATTCACTGTTATTTTTTCTGATTTCCACCAGATGTTTTCTGAATTTTTTAACTATGGCATTATGGTGAATGGATTAACTATGGTGGAATTATTTTCATGCAGTTAAAAGGAACTGATGAACTCTGGAACAGATGCATGGTATTAACTGCCATCATCGAAAGTACGTATGTTTACAGCAAACTGCGGATCAACGAAAATTTTGTTCGTGTTTTAAGTGCATCAAACTGTTAATCATTCCACAAATTTCGATAATCAGGCAACTGGTGCACATACCAAGTCTAAAGAATCGAACAGGCATCATCTGAAAGTAAAATTACAAGAAAATGGTTTCTTCAAAAGGAAATTCTGGCTGATCACTTGTTCGAATTTATCGAACTATTTATCCTATTTTGGTGTGAAATTAAAGGCAATTAACGATTATATCGTTTTAGACTAATACATCTCCGGCAGTACACTTTTAACAGTATAGAGTTTTGAAAAAAAAAAAAAAAAAAACCAATATTGCGCCCTTTTCAATGCCGTAAAAGTCTGAAAAGAAATGAAATATTGCTAGGTACAAGGATGCAGATTTTTCCAATATCTTTCATAATAACAGAATTAGAAATATATTTCAATAATAATACTAGAATTTAGTTTCTGCTTTTACGCTAATCTTTACATAACCTCATTCTTTTCTACCAACCTACTAAATACAATGTTGAAATAGATAATTTTTAACTGCTAATATTATGCTTTTCGGCTTACTGAATTCAATTGTACTACTTATCATGTGTAACAGCATTTTAAGAAATATTTAAGAAATTTAACTTCTATGTGCTTAATATGTTTAATCAACTAACTTTTAACTAAATTTAACTTACATATGCTGAGTAACATGCTGTGCAATAAATATTATGTTTAAAATGCTACATTTTACTTATACGATTTCTATCAGGTATAGAGACATTAGGTATTTCGAAGCATGAGAGATGAAAAATGTACAATGCCCTCGCCGGGACTCGAACCACGGACCTCTCGAATACGCGCCGAGCGTGCTGCCCACTTCAACACGAAGACATGCGAAGAGGGCGGGAGAAATACTTTATACATGTTTTATTTCAGAACTTAACCGTATATCGCTAAAACCCTTACCGTTGGCGAGCTTGGCGACAAAAAGCCATTATCGCGACGGGTTCTCTGCAGAAGCACCGACGGGTTCTTTGCGGTAGTGCTTACCGCAAATTGATGAGCACATAGTATTCAAGCGATGAAACATCTACATAAACACAGCTTTAAAAAGTATTTCTAAATTATAATCGAAATATAAGTTTTTAAAAGTACAGTTTCATTAGAATACAAAAAATATGTGCATTAGTTGTAAACACATTGATTGAAATTAGCAAGTCTGAAATTATCACTTTTCAGTCTTATGCACATTGCTTATTAGGATAAAAGTAAAGGTGATAATCACGTTCGCACATTAGTTTTTTCTCACTGTAGGAATTCCATTTCTGAATTATTCAGCTGTCAGCAAAGTTCATTCAAGCAACAGACTCGACTGCACGTGCATCGCTTTACTGGCATTTCTTTCCATATTATTTCATATTCACAATCAGTGCTGGTATTTTATTTTGTATTATAAACAGCTAAAAATAAAACATATTAAAAGCAATATTTATTGCATTACGCCAGCGTACCATTCATCAAGACCATAACACAAACATTCCATAACAACGTTAACCAGAACGGCGTTATGTTGCTTGTTTGAAAACTTCTATTTCTGAAAAAGAGGAAGGATATTTTTTTTTCCTCACGTCAAAGTTTACACGGAGAAAAATGGTTTTACAATAGTAAATGAAAGTGGTCGCGTTAAAGAGATGACGTTCAATACCGGTGTTGATTTATATTACCAGAAATATTGATATATGCATATATGTGTGTGTGTATGTGGGAGTATTCAGCGAACGAATTCGTGCCAAAACTACTTCCTCTGAAAGGGACCAATATTTCTGAAAGTATAAGAGTATGTTGATATTGAACATCCTCTCTCTAAAACAACCACCCGCAAAGAAAATTCTGGAAGCGTGGCTGGTCGCTTTAGAGAGATTCATTCCGTAGATGCAACCTCTCCAAGAAGACCACCTCTAAAAGATGAAAGTATTTCTGGGAACATATGTATATATTGGCATTGAACATCACCTGTGTAAAGCGACCACCTGCAAAGAAACCTTTCTGATGTGTGGCTGGTCGTCTTACAGATACCTTATTGTGTGCGGATGTACATGATTACTGTTATTGTTTACAACGCAAATTTTTAAAAAATAAATAAATAAGCATATAGTGAACCCTCACTAAAAGGACCACCTACGTTTTCAGGTCACTCTGATGGTCTTAAAAAGTTCATATTTAATGCTCATTTTTATTTATATTCTTAGAAATACTTATCGCCTTAGGTAAGAGGAGGAGACGAGAGGGATCAAAGTATGATTTTTAATTTTGAACATCTCTGTTAGTTACAAAACTGAAATAACCTTAATTTCTACAGTATCAAATAAATAAAATAAAAATAAGTAAATAAATAATTTAAAATAATCAATAGACAACAAGGATATTAAATAATTTTGGTTTATTGATACCAATATTGATTTCATTGTTTACAGAGAAGAGGTCTATTGACGTCAGTTAGAAATTTCGTGTAAACCCCTATAAACTAACAGAAGATTTATTTGGCATCCCTTTTGATTATATTGATACCAGTAAGAGAAACCGGTGAAAGTCAAATATAAATTAATACAAACCAGTAAAAAGTTCTAATATTGATTTTGGTTGTATGGTTGTCAGTTGATACTAGTAAAAAAAATCGACAGAAATGGATATAAACCAGTAAAAATCAGTAGAAAACAACAGAATTCTATGGGTACCAATGGAACGTTTTACTGGTTTCTGTGGGGCATTTTGATACTAGTAAGAAAAACCTTTAAAAACAAATAGAAATCAGTAAAAGTCACTAGAAACCCGTAGAATTTTGTGGGTAACCATAAAAAGTTTTACTGGTTTTGGAGGGCAAAAAGCAGGGTTATTAGAATATCAAAGTAAGAAAATTAAATTTTTAAATAAAATTATAAAACTGTAATTTACATCTTTACACTTTTGGATAACCCGTCCGGTATTCATACAAAGTAAGATTCAGGAAAGACGCGTGACTATTCTATTATTAGTCCAAAAATCCTAGAACAGAGGGGGAAAAACCATAATGGCATAGAAGCTCCATAAGTTATTCATCCATCATTTTAAATTAGTACAAAATGTCTTAAGTTTCAGGCCAGTCAATTTTAACATGGTCAGTTTTGGACATGCTCATTGAAACATGTATAAAGAGTATTTTAACAAGGTATATCTTTTCATTAAATTTTAAAATGAAAATTTCAGTGAATGTTTTATATAACATGTGCCTACTTGTGTCTATGAGGCATTAAAATGCTCTAATCTCACTTCATCTGTCTGTCC
Organism: Stegodyphus mimosarum; assembly: GCA_000611955.2. Taxonomy (NCBI): domain Eukaryota; kingdom Metazoa; phylum Arthropoda; class Arachnida; order Araneae; family Eresidae; genus Stegodyphus; species Stegodyphus mimosarum. Next base: position 181,888 of record KK122001.1, read on the forward strand.
CCTTTCGTTTTTATCTACCGTATATACATTAGTAACAGAAGAATATTAACATTTTGTATTCTAAATGCAAATGCTCATACGTTACATATTTTAAAAGAAAATGATGATAGATAAAAATGCGCTTTGCAAAAGGTAAACTTGAAAGATGCATAAATAAACAAGAGGCTATCGGTACAAAATTAGATACCCATTCTTTATTTCGATTAAATTATATGGATTGGTACTAATGATGCTCATGTTGAGATATCTCATTGGATCTCTCCATCTTCCTCAACGCATCCACCCCTTTCAGTGCATTCACCGCCGAAATTACGCTATTGACTTGTTACAGCCTGAATAGACGTTAACGAAGACTCGGAAACCCGCATTTGCGCTAAGTTTGGGATTTATATACCTCCTCTAACAAAGCTAAACACGTGTCTGAGTGGTTAAGCAACCAGTTCCCATGACAACGAGAAGCTAAAGATCAAGGAAACCTCCAAAGATTTAGTTCGTAGGCCCTTGTCCGCTTTGTTGGCCATTAAACGGGAGAATGGACTTCCATCTACTGCTAAAAAGAGATAAAAATTTAATAGAAATTCTAATTAGGCAACTCAACAATAGCGTCACGGGGTTTTTTCCTAATGAGCTTTTCACATTGAGCCTCCGAGGAAATTTTGTTGGGTTAATTTTTTAACGTAATAGCTCTTGTGCTAGTCCCGGGGGCATAAGAGAAAATGCAGTGTAATTTTTTACTTCGTAATTGTTTGCATAAATACCCCAGATACGATAGAAGGATTAAAATATTATGCAGGAGTTTTCTGTTGTTTTATTTTTTGTAATTAGCACATGCTGCAGGTAGTCCGAAAATAGCTTAGTCTTACTGAGTTTGCCTGGAAAAATACATAAATAATGTGAAAGTGTTAAGGAGAAAGCTTATAATTAAATAAAAATTTTATTTTTGTCCTAACTGTTAACTACCGCTTGATATCGTCGAAAATAATAGATGAGAGAGCTTAATGAGAGTGCATTTTATCTTCAGGCTTTTATTGCTTTAGTTATTTTGTGAAGAGTTTCGTTATCATATAATATCGCTTTTAATCATATTTTCCTAACCAGCTTTGAAATAGACTTTCACATGACAGCGCAACGAGCAATTTTATCTCGAAAAACATTCACACTTGATCTAGCTCGTTAAGATTATGTTTTAGTGCATATTCTACCACTAAAATGAGAGTTTAGTACTCTGAATAGATTATATTCTTATGCTCTAATGTAAAATTTTAAACTTGCCTGATTTTCCTGCATTTTAAATCAGACAGTCTAACACTTTTTTCTTTAATTTCCTAAATTTACCTTGATTTGTGTGACAATATTTACTACTGCTTGTTAGTTAATGATTTCTTATTCCGAGAAACCTCTTTCAAGAAGAATTCTGAAAAATACATTGATGATATGCTACGGAAAGTCTCTACATTCCTAGAGAGGAGAAAGGATACGTTACAGAAACTTTAAAATGATCTTCTTTACAACACGCCGTTCCACTCGATATTTCTATTTCAATAACAAAATTTTAATGGCAGTACGACAAATTTAACAAAAACATGACAAACTGTTTAATACAATAATTGCAGATTGGCAATATTCTAGGAGTAAGTGAAGGCTTTTGGAGAAGGCTACAGGTAAAAGTCTAGTAGAGTTAAGTACGTATTGGTAAAGACCACTCGACATTATCCTTCGATGATTCATCTAGTCTTCTGGTAACTGAATACTAAGAATAAAAGATATAAGGATTTATTTTCAAATTCTACTATCATTATTTTGAATGAATTGAAGGGTATTATTTAATAGTCAAGCTATTCTTCAAATACCCATAAATTCTATTTGATGATATTTCTCATTCTAAATGGATAAAAGTTGAACGAAGTTCTATTTACTATAATTCCGTGACACATAGTTTTCGAAAAATCTGTATATGAAAAATTATGCACCATATTTGATGAAAGAGAAATTATTTGTACTATAAATATTAAGATTGTTACAGTTGACTGCAATAAATTAATTGTTGGTTTGCTAATAAATGTTATTTAGAAAATATTAGGGCTGATCTATAAAAATTTATATTCGAAGTCTTTTCTGTATGATAGTTAACATGTGTCATATGTCTAAAGACCATCTCGATATATATAGCAAGCAAGGTTACTGCGAAATTGAAATTATATCTTAATATCGATTTTTAAATCATATAATGCCTGCATACAATCTTGCAAAAATATTGCAATGGGGATTTAATGTGAAAATTGCAACGACATCGCAAAATGATTGCTCAAACTTAGGCAAAGAACAAACTCTTCCTCCCAAACATCTGTTCTGAGAAGTTACACGTCTGTCCATGTTCCTTTCCTTAAGCACAGAGTGTCTATTGAATGAGATGGGATCCTTGAAACTACTGGCTTATACGTTTAGCTTATAATAAGAGAAACTGTGCGGTGAATGGATGACAGCAACTTTGTCATTTTTCATTGTCTCTATCCTAAAATGAATTAAAATTCTTGAGCAAATTTCATTTTAACTTTTATGCTTTATAATAACTGTTACTATAGAGTAAAAAGGTATTTAATGTAATTATAAAGTTACGCAATATCTAACAACAAGCTGACTTCTTCATTCATTTAGCATTTTTTAAAATTCTTTACAGACGTGCCTCAGTATAACTTCTGAAACGTTGTTGAATATAAGCCTATTTTTTCTGAATCTTTGGGAAGTTGACCTTAGTTAGATTTTAAAAGACCTTTTGAAGATCATTTTCACTTTTTAAAAAAAGTAACTAATAGCTAGATAATCATGTTTTATATGAAAGTGCGCAGTGAATGCAGAATTTTATTTCAAATTAATTTTCTAATTTAGAACTGCAGGAAATATAGTAGTACATACTTTCTGCTGTAAAATAAGTCCAACATGATATATGTCCCTTTTAGACGCAAAACGCTTTACTTAGAATATGGTTTGAAAGAGTAGCGACTGAGCACACTAATCTTCTTACCTTTTCGAGATAATACTGTGGCTGCCCAGGTGCGTCAGTAGGCCTATTGTTGCTGTTTAAGCAACCCGCGCTGTAATTTCATATTTTTCATATGATGTTTTTGAAGAGATATGTATGTGCTTGTGTAATGTTTTTGTAAATTCGTTTAAAGTGAGTTTTAAGAAAGTTAGTGAGAAGCAGCGAAGAAATGGTTAGAATTACTATGGAGTCTGCATAACCGTATTGGCCATAACTTGGCTACTACACAATAGTGTGCCGAGAACGACAGTATCTGTGATTGTGAAAACACAAGATGCTATTAAATCGGCTAATGTTGCGAGGGGGGTGAAATTGATTGCGAATGATTAGACACGTTGGACTGGATAACACAAGAAACAGTACAGTATTTATTTCACTCACTATATTTAAGTATTAAGCATTATTCTAGTAATAATCATATGACTTTTTATAATAACGGATTCATTATTTTCCTTATATTTCTTATTGGAAAATTTCATTTGATAAATGTTCAGTGTGGTATAAACCTAGGATTTGGAAAAGATTAATGGTATGTATCGAGGTACCGTCACAGTTCAAATATTTCATGTTACGTATCTTGTGCATAAGCTGTCCGCTTACATAAAATGTTCTGTTTTAAATAAAGTACGATTATATTAAAATAAATACTTCTTAAAAATAATTAAATGTTATTTATATCAAATTTACTTGATTGAAAAATTTCTGGATATTTGAAGTTGACATTGGATATTTAAAGCTGTATTTAAACGCATATTGCTTTTAGAAGTCACTGGTTAAAAGAACAATGTTTTAATGCAAAAAATTCGCCTTTTAACTATACATAAATATTCCAGCAACGTAAATTCATACATATTTTAATGTAGTTAACCGCGCCTGTTGACTATATTTAAAAAAAACAAGGTAAATTAATAAATATTTCTCATTTCAAGTATATTAGCTTTCCCATTTACTTTTGTTTATTTATCTCTTTTTTTATTTGTACTCCATTTAAGATTTCACTTTGTTCATTAATGAAACTGACTTAACTATTAAACTGCCTTTGAATAAAAAATTTAGTATATATTTTTATAAATGTTTTAGTTTTATGTTGAATTAATCAAATTTAGAAAATTATTCCTTAATTTATGTGAGGAATTTTAATTCAATTGTACCAACGCAAATTTTTGAATAATGTTTTAAGAAATTCCTATTTTAGCCTTTTTTGAACATTTATAAAATATCAAAAGTACTTTAGGAATTAAAATAAAAATCTTCCGCTATTTTTATAAAGATTTTTCTTGGCTTCAGTTTGCAATAGTTCATGTAAATAACCTATGCGCACGTATATAAAAATTTACATTTTAGTAGAATTAATGTGAGTTTTAACATTTTGTTCTTTTTAGCCGAATGGTTAATAATTTTGTTTTGGGATTTTGCGTCGATTCACTTTCTGCGTTGATTTACTTTTCAAACTGCTGCCACCAAACATAAGAGCCTTTGTATTATATTGAACGAAATTAAATAATGAAGAATCTGCATAAATGTATGTATGTTTCTCGAATTGTGATTATACGACAGTACCTAAAGCCATCGAATTTTGAATAACGTACGTTTCCACCTGAATATGGGCATCTGGAAGCCCAAATTTGAAATTTGGACTTTGTTTTGTTATATCTTTTATATTTTGCAAAACTTTAGCGAATTTTGTTAATTTAACCGTTGAGTTTTAAACTCAACTATTTCAAAGCGCGGAATGGTAACATTGTACGAATAAAAAACATTTTTATCTCCAGGGCGCGAGACTGTGTATCGGAAATTCTAAAGTTATGCTCATTTTAAAATTATTTTGCGATATTGCTATTGAACTGAATTTTATGGTTTAAGACCATGATATTTAATAAATAAAGGTAAGACGCGAAACATTAAAAAAGCACCTTTTTGGGCGTAATCTAAAATCTGTAAGCTTTCAGATTTTTATTTTATTCATTTATTTATATGCATTAAATATATTAGTTATCTAAGGCCTTTTAAACTGAAGAACTTTTAATAAAATAATATTTTTTAAAAATTTAATTAGCTAAATAGCGATAAGACAGGCAAATCGACAGCCTTGTATTCGGCGTAGATTTTTTTAAAATCCCAATCGATTTCGAGGGCAAAACGGGTCCCCCTTCATTAGGAGCAAAAAATTTTGCAAAAGCGAGAAAGCGAATGTCGATCATATTTATACGCACAGGCGACCAGTGGAAGATCCGATAGCGCCATCTACCGGTAGAAATAGTAACGAAAAATGAAGGGTTAAGTTAGTAAAATTTTGAAGGCATTAGGCAAGACTGGATTGAAATTGAAGTCATTGACTAAACAGGATAAATTTTTGTGAATATGAAAAGGTTCAAGAAAATCCAATTCCCTAATAGAGCTTCTGGATAATTTTCCAGCTTTCTGGATAATTTTAGCAGAATCTAAATCAAAATTTTGATTGAATTTCCAACTATGATTAGCTATTGAAGATTTGTTAATTTCGCTTTTCGGACGTAAGGTTCATGCTCTTTTATGCCAAACGTTAATGTTCTTTTCGTTTGGCCAATATAACTTAAGCCACACTGATACGATATGCTACAAATTCCCCAAGAATTAAAGTCACAAATAGAATCTTTAAGAGCCGAACCTCGGATTTTATTTATAGGCGAGAAAACAACTTGAAAATTGTGTAAAATCCGTGCAATTTTGTAACTGATAGAAGGACCAAATAAAAGCACAGCAAGGTTATTAATGTTATTTCTGGCATCAGAATGGGTTCTTAAACGGCGCAATGAAAGCTTTCGAACAGCTTTATCAATGACTACTGGAGAAAATCCTCGGTCAAGTGCAACAGATCTTAAGTAATTGAGTTCCTTAGCAAGAAGAGATTCTGAGGAACAAACTTTGAGAGCTCGAAATACATTAATAGTAAAAAGAAGACCTTTTTTTGCTTAGCCGGATGACATGACATAGCATGGGGAGGTAAACAAACAGAAAAGGGTTTAAGGTAAACAGTTGTGCTAAAATTAGATTCATTATATGCGGATTATACTTATAAGAATGCGGATTATAAGAATATCAAGGAAAGGCAGTGTATTATCAGATTGAGTCTGAAAAGTGAACTGGATGGCTGGGTCAATCGAATTTATAACAGATAAAATTGAGGGTAAGTCTTCCTTATCACCATCAGAAAGAGCAAAAGTGTCGTCTGCGTAGCGAATCCACAGACAAAAAGATAGTTTTTCAAATAATTTGACCTCAAAACAGTGCATGTAAATGTCAGCAAGTACAGGACTGAGGGGATTACCCATAGCTAATCCTTCAATTTGGCGATAATTTTCATTTTGGAAACCAAAGTGAGTTTGACTCACAGAGACTTTAGTGAGGGAAATTAACTCTTCAATTTCAATATGTGAGAAATGGAATTCTCGAAGTCTAGTTTCAAAGCATTTTAGTGCCCTTCAACTGGAACGTCAGTACACAGCGATTTAACATCAAACGAAACCGGACTACAAAGGGGAAATATCTTTAAGTTTATCGATGATTTCGAAAGAATTTTTTTGCGGTGTGAATACTATTGGAAAGTAAAGGAGGAAATACGGAAACTAAATATTTGACCAAAGGGTACGATGCTGTTCCTAAATTGGAAACTTAAAATGGTATTATCATGCACACTTTGCACGCAAGAATGTCATCAGCGAGCTTCAGAGCAAGATTTTATAATTACTTCATAAATGGTTACTCTTGATATCCTTTCCATGTTGAAAGATGAGTACCATGCTTGGTCTAAATCTAAGCACTGAACTGTTAATCCAGGTGTTTTACTCATCTTTTCTGTACTCATTGATGAGCTGGCAAAAGTGTATTACAAATTAAGGCCCTTGGGAGTCACTCAAATAGCCAATTGAGAATGCAATAATACACTCTTCACCTCTCTGAAACTGTAAGCTGTTTGAGTCAAAATAGCAGGCCAAATGACAATTACTGGACGAGATCAAGCAACAAGAATCAGCGTAATATTCATAAATCAGCGAAACTAGTTTCGAAGGTTTAAATATAGAATTTTCAGTAGTCTAATTGACGAAAGAGAAGACAGTGCTCAGAAGATAACAATGAGGGAAAGTTTAACTACTGTACCATCTATAAGGTATATCTCCCACATTCTTAGCGTGCCTTCGTGGTGTAATGGTCAGCATACTGAGCCGGTATTTCAGAGGTCCACGGTTCGATCCCCGGCGAAGGCAGTGCATATTTTTCATCGTTCCTGCTTCCAAAAAAAAAAACCTAATGTCTCTACAGTGGCGCCCGAACTAAAAGGGTTGTGGATGATGACTCTCCACACCCAGGATTTGGCGACTAGGTCCCCTAAAACCCTAGTCGCCCTTTAAAAAGGGGGAGTATATAAGGTATATCTCCCGCATTCTTAGCGTGCCTTCGTGGTGTAATGGTCAGCACACTGAGCCGGTATTTCAGAGGTCCGCGGTTCGATTCCCGGCGAAGGCAGTGCATATTTTTCCTCTCTCTTGTTCCAATAAACATACCTAATGTCTCTACAGATCTACTGATGAATAAAAGAGAAGACAGTGCTCAGAAGATAACAATGAGGGGAGATCAAGCTACGGTAAAATCTATTGATGAAAAAAAGAGAATAACTATGAAATAACTTCCTTAAAACTGAGAGTAAAGACGGACTGGAATTGGAATCTCTAAAAAAGATTTCTATGAATGTAAAACCTTTCTAGAAAATCTAATTCGCCAATGGAAAGTGTTTTCTCAAATATCTTTGGCTGCAGAAAAAAAGATTTCCAAGTCAACAGTGTCCGGCAACGGAGGACTTAACAAGTTTCAGTTTTTCTTACCTATGTCTCATGTTCCCTAGGGCTAAATTTTAAGGCTGTCGTAGTTTGACCTATGCAAATTAGACCATATTGGCAAGGAGTCCTGTAAATATCCCTATGTAACTACGGAACTGCGAATCTTACTGACAGAAGAGATAATGACCCGAAAGTTGAATTTCTGTAAAGCACATGCAGCGTTACAGCTAACCGATGGAAAGAAAGGAATGACAACAGAATTCTTATAATCACCTGAAATGAGACTATGCTTTTGATGTGTTGAGATAAGAATCTTTGAACTGCTTGGTCAATAATTCTAGGTGAAAAGCCTCTGTCAATAGCAACTGCTTTTAGGTAATTTAGTTCTTGATCAAGAGCCGATTTGGAAAAGCAAACTTGAAGTGCTCGGAAAACGGAGCAACAAAATGAAGCTAACTTCTGTTTACTTGAATGACATGATTTAAAGTGTTTGGAAAGCAAACAGATGAAGGTTTACGGTAAACAGTAGTGCCGGAGTTGGATATGTTGCGTGGGACCAAGATGTCGAGGAAAGGAATGGAATTGGATGTCTTAACATCACAAGTAAACTGAATAGCAGGATCAATGGAATTTATTATTGAAAGAACTTTATTTACGTTATCTTTATTTGCATTTATTCCTTTTAATAACATAATCCTGGAAATTTATAAACATTACGCTAATTCTTGCTGCTTTATCTCCTTCAAAAATCTGTGAACTACGTTGGAAATAATTTTGTCCACTGGAAAGAAAGTGCAGGAAACACAAATATTATTAACCATAGAAATCTTTAGCAATACGGTTGCTATCGTCATAATGTAATATCATCTCAAAATACTAATACAAGCAGCTCGACATTAAAATATTTTATTTTAATCTCCCACAGCAAGTTCCGAGATTTGTTTCGCAAATGACTAATTTCGTTCTCAATGTGGCAAATCAACATGTTTGTGCATTCAAATAAATGAAAAGAAATTTGAATAGGCCCTGTCATTCCAAGCCAAAGCACGGAAGTGAGACGGTAACAGGCATCATAATGTTAATTAATAGTCTTACGACGGTCTCTATGTGTTCAATCTTGAAAAATCGGTTTTTAAAAACTATTTGTAATTGCTGTAAAAATCATTAATTTATGTACTTTTAGAATATTGAATAATGGTAATAGATTAAGAAATAAAAATCATGAAAATTTTATTAACAGGATTCCACAGTAATAAAGAAAGGCATAAAAACGAAAATAATGCTTCTGTTTTATGCTTTTTTTTCCATGAAAACAAAAAAAAGAAAAGAAAAGGAAAACAAATCTGAAATTGTTCGAATTTTAATGGCCACCCAAAAAGTTCCTTTTAAAGTTTAATATGATTTATCGGTAAAGATTATCAATAGACATGGCTCAAGTGAAACAGAGGACAATTTTATAAAATACTAGATGCATATACATTTGCACTAACATGGGAACTTTATACACCTTCTTTACATTTAAAAAATGAAAACATATAATGTAATTCTATAAAAAATATTTAATGCTTATAATCAAGTATATCATAAATTAAATCCATTTTCATTTAAATTAATCAAATTGAAAGCAAAAGAAAATAATATTATTCTGCATTTATTGCTTCTAAACAGTTTAGTTTGTTAACTAATAACAGTTTGATTTACTGGAACCACAAATATCTTACATTTTGCCGAAAGGAAACAGACTCGAATGAAAAGTGAAACAACATTTTTACAGGGGACGACATTGAAAATGAATCAACCTAAAATCGAACCAAATTGCTATTCATGAAAATTATAATATTGATTGTTTTCATATTAACTTTTACTATTTAGGTGTATATTCATGTCATATAAATACAACTGCACCTTCTAATTAAATAACCCAAAAAGGGCTTTAGTCTCGAAATGGGATTTTCCGTCACTATAAATGCGCCGTTTTACTTTCGAGTCTATTGATATTCGGCAATATGTAAAATAGTTATCTTTCAAATTGAATTTATTTGCCTGTTTGGATTAACAAGCTGAGCTCCGTGAAAGCAATAGTTCTTTAAAATATATGTTTCTTACTAATCGGATGAATTTGAATAAAAAAGTGCCTTTAATTCATGATCTACCTAATTATAAACATTCACCATTTCCATAGAGCGATATTATATATTTTTTTTATTATTTCTCTCAGATATTATAAAACTTTAATGAATTTTTGGCTAACAAATTCAAGGATTTGAAAGTGAGCAGTGGCAGCAGTGTACGGAATGAAGCATTTTTATCTCCAGCGCAAGACACTGTCTGTCGATATTCTAAAGATATGTTGTTCTTAAATATTTTGTGATTTTGCTGATGAATTGCTTATTAAGCATAATTTTCTTCGAACTTACACCACATGCAATTTAACAGGAAAATTAGAAAAATCACAAAACTTTAAAAGGAGAATAACAGCAGTATATGTTTAGGATTCCCTTAAGTGTTGGCATACTACATTCCCCCCCCCCCTTCATTAGTTCTCAGTTTGGCATATCAATGTTCAGTTTCCTTACAAAAATAGCTTTACAAAACTTTTTTTGTCTTTTTATTACTAACATTTTGTGTATTTGCTTTATTTATTAAATATTACGTTCTTGGGGCTTATGCCACATAAAATTCGATTCAAAAGCAAAATAAAAAAAATATATCTAAAACAGCATAGTCTTAGGACTTCCGACAGACAGTATTGGGCGGTGGAGATAATTTTTTTTTTTTTTTTTTTTTTTGT
>KK122001.1:192557-211906 GCA_000611955.2 Stegodyphus mimosarum
ACATTGTTGCCACTGCTCACTTTGAAATCGTTGTGTTTGTTAATCATAAATTCTTTAAAGTTTTACAAAATATGAAATAGATAATAAAATGAATTCGAAATTCAAAATTCGGGCTTCCAGGTAACCACGTTTATGTGGAAGACTACGATATTAAAAATTTGATGGCTCCAGGTACAGTTGTGTTTTCATAGGGCGAGAAACATGTATATATTCATGGAGGTTCTCCATTCATTAATTACTTCAATTACATTACATATACATACATTACGGCGATGACGTATGGTGGTAACAATATGAAGCGTGATACTCCGTTTATAGTGATTCAACGCAAAATGCAGTTTCGAAACTCATATCCCATTAGGGACTGACGCCCCTCTTGGGCTAAAAATTGAAAAATATATGTCAACACTTAATGATGCATAGGGAATTCTAAATTTATGCTCCTATGCTGTTTTTAACACTTTTGTGATTTTATTGTTGAACTGTATACGGCGTAAATGAGAAGAAAACGATGGTTACTTATTACGTGCTCCACCCTTAGGCACTATACGGAAAGGGAGGGATGCCTCTCGAGAAATCCTTGAAAACGATGGTTAAAATTAAAACTAAAAAGAGAAAAAAAAAAGTTTAGCAGGAGTGAGCGCAGCAGCAGACTGTTAGACTGCTAGCTCAGAGAGAACGTAATAGGTCTTAAAATAACCTTTTGTGCAACCTTAAATATCTGAAAGCTTTCAGGTTTTTGTTGTTGTTGTTGTTTTTATTTTTATTTTTGCTTGTTTAGTATGGATAAATATATAAATCTTATGTATAAAAGTATATAAATCTTATATTTAAGATACGCATAACGGTCTTAGAAATATGTAATGCATATTATTTATACACTAATACTGAAATAATTTGCAACAATACCTTTCTAACAAAAGATATATTCACGTTTTTGTTTGCTTCGCCCACGGACAAAATTCTTAGCCATTGTAGAAAAACTAATTCTCGTTAAGAAGAATATGCTTTATGGAATTATTTTTAAGAATTCGGTAATCTTATTTGAAACCTACTGTTCTGTGGTTTTTCTAATCCGTACTAACTTTGCGCCTTATCGTATTATTTCTATGCAAAATTCGTTTAGCTTTAGGACTTTAGTTGTAATTATTTTACATGCCTCATTCTTTACTCTTGTCGTTTATATTCTTTTTAATATACTTACCTATTCTTCCTATAAAAATCGATGATTACCTTGAGATGCTTTGTTTTTTAATCAAAAGAAATAAATTCATTCCATACTTTTTTTCTCTTTTAAAAAAAATTTATACTTCTGGTAGGTGTTAGACTGACGTTATATAAATTATATTTTAACTATTAAAGACGATACGTGTTAGAAAACAATGCTGTTATACTTCAAGAACATTAATAATAGAAATATTCATCTAGAGTTTAAACAGCACTATATTTACTATAATATATGAACAATATTTATTCTTAATGCAAGGTGTAATGCATTTGTATAAATTCATAACAGGGGAAAATGATATTTTTCAAAACGTCTGTCGGTTGACAGATGGTATACCAATCCATAAATAACTAACTTTTTTCTTGTACCTTATCACTTTCCTGCTATCTGAATCATTTTTGTATAAATCTGTCTCTCATCTACACATCTCTTTTCACTTCCTACTAGAATGGCAAATTTTAATAAGATACGATATAAAGTATATGATTCTTCTATTGTGTTCTACGGGGCGTAGTTAAAAACGAAAAATTAACAGATACGAGAAATTGCAAGCTGGGTTTTAACCGGAAAGTTAATTTGCTTCCCATAGACAGGAAATCGCTATCCCAATTCCAGCTGTCATCCTTGTACCTAATAGCGAGCAGTATTGCTATATGTAACATCGTAACTGGGAAAATGCAATTTCTGATTTCCTGTAGCCCCTATCACATAGTTACAAACGATTCAAATTCGGCACAGGGAATGTCAATAATTTGAAATCCAACCAAGGATATTCCGCTAGCTAATATATTGGCTCTGATTTAATTTAGATAAGAATTAATATAAAAAAAATTAGAAAATGAACTGCAGAAAGTCTTCGATTAAATGTACGGCACAAGTCCATTTTAGAATGGTAAATGATTCTAATGTTTTAGTTAATTAAATTGAATCAGTTCAGATATTTTATTTGTAAAGTCTTTATTTTGTGTGTGTGAAATTTTACTTTTTATATTAAGTTTTTGAAGTTTTACTAATTTTTATTCGGATAAATAATGCACGTTTAATGCAGTATTTTCTAGTTTGTATTTAAAAAGTAGTATAAATATCCTGGTTAATAAAACTGCTTTATCATAAAGTATTCACAAACGGTTTGATTATAGGCATGCTCTCAAGCATGTGCCAAACGTGATTCTAAAGAAATTAATTTATTATTCTTTTATAAAATGGATCAGTGAAATTCAATTCGAATATAAAAAATATGTGCATATATATAATTCTTAAAAAGCTGCATTGTTTTAAAATTTACATTTAGAAGTTATTTTCTCCATCTTTTCCGCATGCGTTCTTAATGTAATTGGAAGCATAATCGACACGTATTCGAGAGGTCTAGAGTTTAAATGCCAGTAAGGGCTCTGCGCATTTTCCATTTCTCCTGTTTCAAAATAATCCAATAACTCTACTAGTAGCACCCAGTAACTCTACTAGTACCACAGAGGAATATGGTAGAGATAGTATTGCATTCATGAAAGGAAATAAAAAAATACTAGGAATGTGTACTTTTAAGAGTGCCCGTACCAAAATTTTGTAGAACAGCCAAAAAGGAATATCAGCTTAACAGCCATATCAGACTGATTTGTCAATGCTCCCTGTTATTTCCAATATAACATGAGCTACATAGTAATAAGATAATAAGCTACATAATAATAAGACGTTTGGCAATTAATCCAAAATATTAAGTCGCTTTGAATTTATTTTCATTAGATCCTGCACGAAATTCTAATACAGGAGTTCACAAGTTTTAATGAACTTGCATTTCAATGGCTTCTGTTCATGACAAATTAGTGACGTTTTCTAGCCAACCGTAGTTGCGAACATGCTTTACTTTGTATATAGATGAAACTCATACAAGATAAGAACATGCTGAAATGTACACTTGGCACGTTCTATCTAGAAATAAACTAAAGTGTCTCTATCTAAAATGTAAATTAAATTGTGCATATATTATTTTTACTTTCATTGAATGTTTAAAATTATCGCGCTTAGACCAACAGTTCCTATGTTAAAAACTAATTCAATAAGTTGGTAGATGTTCCAAACACGTCAATTTTGATACCAGTTAAAATATTAGAAACTTATATTTGTATTCTATCCTCGTAAGGAAAAGGTCTTAAATAAAAAATATCTTACCAAAGATGAATTAATCTCAAAGAATTATCTATCCTTCAAATCGCCTGATTTATCCAATATATCACTAATTATCATTTATAGAGACGTTTTAAAAACCATTACCGCGGTAACCGCGGGTAAAAGTTAGTTGCTACAATAATTATGTACACTGCGAAAAAAAATGGCACAGTTCTATATCTTCCGTTCTACTGGCCGATTGACGAAATTCAAATGTCTCGAAAGCGCGATTTAGGTTATATATTAGATTTATATATAGTACTGTTCTAACATAGGTATTTTGACACAAACTCGGACTTTTTCTGAAATAACATACCAATTTTTTTACATATTTCGATTCTACGACTCAAATTATGCTTAGATATTATATTTTGTAAAATTTGGTGCGAAATTTATGGAGAAATTTAAAATTATAACTTGGCGCATTTTTTTTTCAGTTTGCACCAAGAATAGTTATTTCACTTGGCGAACTTCTTAATATATGGCCAACCTATTTTCCTTTCCCTTTTCACATGAGCATGAGCAGAAAAAAAGTCACAATCGTTCCCTACTTTCAAATAATTTTCTTTATATTACATTTTTAATTATAATTGTCATTATTTTAAGAATTTTGTTTTTCATTTTAAGTGTTTAAGTTGAATGATTTCTTTCAAAGAACTGTTTTAAAATTTTCTATTTACTCATTCTAACTGCGTAGTTTAAATAAAAAGTGTACCGTTTATTTTTACAAACATTTTTCTTTTTTTAAAGTTTTTAGCTTTTTTTTTCAAATAATTTCTATGATATTTGTTAGTTATAGTTATTATTTTAGGTCATTTTTAAATTTTCAGAATTTTATTTTAACTGTTTATGCTGCATTGTCTCTTCAGATAATTGTTTTAAAATTTTCTATTTATTCATTCTTACTGTGCATTTTAAATATATTTATTAATACAAAAATTTTCCAGAATTCGATTTTATTTATTTGATTGCGTTTCTTTTGAAAGCATACTTTGTAACCAAGACTACGATGCATTTGAAAACTGCATAAATTAAAAGAGAAAATACAGTAAAGCACAGTTGACACGCCTTTCAATGGGCCGTTCAGAAAAGATATATAAATAAGAGAGATGTATAACAGATTCAGGCTGCTGGTACAACGATCACGATAATATGACTTAAAAGGTGAAGCAGACGGAATAATAATAAATAAAGAATTAAATATAACCGACATTTTAACTTAGGATGACATTCATACATTACTTTAAACGGTTTTATCATTGTGCCCATTGCTTTACACAATTTCATCATCCTACATTTAGTCTCTTAAAATTTTATTCATATTTTAATCAAATATTTTTATTTTGAAATCGCAAGAATCAAATATCATAAGATTAAAAAAGTTTTAAACTTAAAAATTACTAAATGTTATTCAAAAATTTATTTTTTCTTCTTAATGGCTTGCTCTTTTTCTTCAGGCATTCTGCAAGTATAATAAAAGGCCTCCAACCTTTCGAAACATCTTGGTATTTCTGACATTCATTTTAAATAAAGTTATCGCCTTATATTTAATTAAAGGCCCCCAACATGCACTGGTGTGCAAAAATTAAGGACGAGACGGTTTTTTCAATATAACTTTGTACAAAAGCTTTCCAAATCAACACATTTAATACCGTAAGATCCCCAATACGTAAGGACATGAGTAATGTAAGCAACACTTACTAAAAGAGACACCAGAGCGATAAAAAGAAGCTTTATTGAAAACGTAGCATGGAGCGCAATGTGACTGAAGGCCGAAACATCCCTGTGATGGGTGTCCAGCAAGAAACATCCGGTCTTTAATAGGGGATATGATCTCCCCTGACTGCTAGGCAGGTTTCACATCATTTGTGCATGCTGGATATGTGGTTGTTAATGAGCTGTTGAGACACTGCTGCTCGTTCCTCTTGTAGCACCAATCGCAGTTTCGGAATCGTTACTGGCGATAAGTTACGTGCTGCCACGGGTCTCCCTAGTAAGTTCCGTACATGCTTGACGGGATTTAGATCCAGAGACCTTGCCGACCAATCCATGTGTTCAATATCTTCACTCTCCAACAGCTCTTCGACAGTAACTGTGCGATGAGGTGGAGCGTTGTCGTCCATGAAGAGGAACTGAGGACCCATAGCCCTTGTGAAAAGACGCATGTAAGGAAGAAGAACCTCGTTACAATAGCAGTCCCAGGTGACGAACCTCCTTGGGAGATATGAAGGTCGGTCCGGCTACCAAGCATTATGTCTGCTCGAACGAGAACTCCGCGACCTCCAAAACAGTCCCTTTTGATGATGTTGAAGGGGTTATTGCGTGTTCCCCGCTCTGTCCAGATGTGTATGTGTCTAGAATCGCAACTCAGATTAAATCTGCTCTCATCTGTAAAGAGTACTCGTCCCAATTCATTGTCTCTCCAATTCCGGTGTTCCCGGCACCACAGAGAACGCCTTCTCCGATGGGCAGGCGTTAGAGGTACACACCGTACAGGGCGTCGTGCAAACAGACCACCACCGTGCAGTCTTCTGGCCACGGTAAAACGCGATATCGGTCGTCCAGTCGCCTGTGTCGTGTGTCTAGCGATTTCTCCCGCTGTCTGCCGCCTGTTTCTTCTGGCCTGTAAGGCAATATACCGGTCATCTGCGGGTGTGGTTCCTCGTGGACGACCACTACTAAACCCCCGGATAGCTGTTCCTGTAGTTTGAAATTGTTTCCAAAGTCGTGAAACGATGCTGTGAGCAATTCCGAATTCTGCAGCCACACTTGTCAAACTGCGGCCTTCCTCCAACTTCCCAATGATTCGACCTCGGGTAAAAGCATCCAGATGTCGTCTAACAGATTGATTATTCGCCATTTCTCGCTGAGGCAGCAACTCGGTGTGATTTTAACTGCTATACGGCGTGCAATCTCTTTGCCAGAAATACTGATCTTACACCGACAACATGCTTTATACTACTCAGACACTCCCCCATTACGTCTACCTGCATATCTGCGCATGTACTACCGTACATCACCTTACTTAATCTCCTGATTGGTCTTTCTGTCCGCTCTGCCTCTTCGTTCAGCTGATATGCTAATTTTTCGACTTCGTCCTTAATTTTTGCACACCAGTGTAGGCAGAGCGGCAAAGTCGCTGAACTCTGGTATTTCGCTCAAGGGTTCGTATCCCGGCGAACGGGCTGGTTGCATAGGCGTTTTCGTGGTTTATCTCATGTGTAATTGCATACGAGCTGGTTTCCCTTAGAAAGTTCTTCATGAAGGCATCCCTCCTTTTAGGTAGATAGCCCTGGTTTGCCGTAACTTAATAATTCATTTCAATCCATTTCATCAGTATTTGGGCAGATTCTTTATCACTCTTTAGAGGCTGGGCATTTTGAAGGCATGAGGTGAAAGGAAAGACTGGTTTTATCAAGAGTGAAAACGTCTTTAGATGGCATCCATATACATCACTGGATAAATTCCTGTATCTTTAAATAATTCGACTGAGAAATCATGAGATTCTCCGTTTATGATACGATATGATGTTCTATGACGTAATTTAAATTTATACCAACGATATAGTCGAAAACCAGTCGCTCTTCGCGTTAATGTGCAATGATATTGTTTTTGTCAGCACAAGCTGAATTGATGCTATTTGCTGATGTTACACGTCAAGTGTTTTCTCTTTAAACACCCAAATTCCTTGAAGTATTCTGAAAGTATAATCAAAAGCGTTCAACTTTTCGAAATATCTTAATATTTCTAACAGCCAAATTCCCTTTCAAATTTCTGCTTACTTTTCTCCCTAATTTTCTTCTACATTTATTTTCAGTGCTCGCACAAGAAAATTAAGATTTTTCGATTGTTGCACTTTCATAAGTTTTGCTTTCATGTCAATTTTTTTAAAATACTAATTACATCAGTTGTGCTTCAGTGGAAGACAGCTTTTCATTTTATAGGCATTTTAGCTATAAATAAAGTTTAAAGCAAAGACCAAAGGATAAATATTTTAATTAAAAGATTTTTTGCTAAATGACAATAAATAAAACAGTTCATAAAACATCAAACGAAAGTTCTCAGTTTTAGACAATTCGATTTAAATGAAGTTAAAGTAAACTAACAGACGATAACACGGCAAATGTAAAATTTTACTATTACAAATAATCTGAAAAAAGGAAAAAAAGAAAGAAATTAAAAAAGATTTAAAAAAATCTGAACAAAATCATCTATAATTTAAAAAAAAAGTAGCTTTTCATATAGTATGAGGGGGAAATTCCATATAATTAATTCTCCGTAAAAATGTATTTGAAATTTAAGGTTAAAACTAGCTGTGGCAATTCACTGTAACAAAATCCATAAACCAGATTTGGCATTATAATAGCTCAAAAAAAGATGTCAAATTTCAAAACGCTCCAATATGTAAATCCATATATATCTTCAAAACATTTGAATAAAAAACTCTAATTTTTTGCAGGTGTCCCTAGAAATCCAACTACTTTAAGATGATGTTAAAAATTTCATAGGCTATAATTCAAAATTCTTTTCGAAAAATATATAAAAATTATTTAAAAATACAAATTTTAAAAATAAATCATAAAAAATGGGTGAAATTTATTTGGAATGAACCTAACTTTCTAATTCTAAAAGAAGGAATCAAGTAAGTTTAATGAAAAAAGAGATATTAATAAATATATGCCAAATTCAGATAACATTGAGGAGCTAAAATTTTGAGAGCTAATATTTTAAAAACTATTCGTTCGATTTTTACAAAACTTGGCAATTTGACATAATTTGAGTCGTAGAATCGAAATATGTAAAAAAAATCGTATGTTATTTCAGAAAAAGTCCGATTTTGTGTCAAAATACTTATGTTAGAATAATGCTATGTATAAATCTAATATATATCCTATGGAGCGCTTTCGAGACATGAAAAACGAAAGTTGAATTTCTTCAATGGGCTCAGTAGAACGCGAAAAATAGAACTGTCCCCCCCCCCTTTTTTTTTTTTTTTTTCCTGATTTAGATAAAAATCGAACTTATTTAACTTATTGAAATTAGCACACGTGTTAACCTGTCAGGGATAGTGGTTTTACAAGGAAGAATATTAGCGGCTTTTAGTACAGGGAATATCTTGTATTATCAAAAGTACAGTGCACAAAAAACTTTTTTCTACATCTTTTCACAGACTTTAAATTAACTCGAATTCTTTCAGGATTTTGCAATTTGAAGAGTCGGTTGTTCTAAAGATATCTCAATTTTAAAAGAGCTGAAAAGGCGATCGCCACCTGCGATAGTATGCCAATCATACTCTTCTGTATTCTATCTCTTTAAAATATGCAATTCAATGCCGTTGCCAGTCTTTCCCACTTGTAATAGGAACCCGTGCTGCCTTCAGCGTAGCACAACACTTATCACCACCTCATTTGAAACTGCAGGTCGAATCAGCTTCTTTTAGCGCCTTTGTAATGAAGCAAAACACGTTAACGGAAATGGAGTGGGATAAAAAACATTAGGCAACTGGAAGCATCTGCTGCAGCTGTCTTTCCTATGGTTATGAGGCAGTCCGGAGACCAAAAATGACCCTGAAGTACCTATTTGAATTAATAGACTACAGAATGTATTTGTATCCTTCAGACAAAAATTATAAATGTTTTTAATTCTTTAATTTTTCAATTCTATGTTTGTCTCCATTGATATTGTGCTTTATTTGTTTACACCCCATGATATACTTTGAATAACATGAGAAAGTAAAGAAAGGGTAAAATCCTTAAAAAACTGACAAAAGGGCATGACTGTAAGTCTAACGAACAGGAGGAGTGCAAGTTAGGAGTAAAGCCCTCGAAAAGGAACAAAAAAGGTTCCACAGGATCTGCGATTAACCACTCAGTAATATGTAGTTCTGAAGCTTTTCTAAAGAACTTGAGACGTTAATGACGAACTTGAGGACCTGAATTTAACTTACTTAATCTTCTTTTATTATATAGTGATGTTAGGCTAAGTTTAATGTATTATTTAGTATGTTTTATTTTGGTCAAAAGAATATTTAATTGTTTTTATCGTACAAATAAATATCTGTTGTTTTTTTGCTTTGCCATATTTTGGTCAAAGGAATATTTAATTGTTTTTATCGTACAAATAAATATCTGTTGTTTTTTTGCTTTGCCATATTTTGGGCAAAGAAATGTTCTAATGAGCATTTTTCATTCAGGTAAGAGGAGAAAACCGAATTTTCAAGGAAAATATATAACTTTTTTACTCCTTCGTCTTGAAAATATGATTGCTTAAAGATTTTTAATTCTCATTTTAATTTTGTTAAACGTTGTTAAGTATATGCATCATGTTCCTTCACCTGAAATTAAATATAGCATTTCTTAATTACTATAACAAATATATATATATGTATATGTATATGCGCGGAAAAGTTTAGCATTAAGCATATCAAGATAAAAATAATTTTTCTTATTCAATGTCCAAAGTTCAAATTTTTAAATGCTCTCCACAATTTTGTAAAATGAAATTATGTTAAAAAAAGATGCTGACAACCTACCCACATCCAGTTTATCAATATCAAAAATATAAATAAAATAATCATACGGAATTTTAAGCTGAACATGAAATAAACGTCTTTATTTCACTTGAAATTTAACACACAGAAATGTATGCAAAACGTAAGGGAAAAAACTTAAATATTTAAAAACTGCTCAGCACGCTGAAAAAAAAATTAGAGAAATGATAGTGATGGGAGTTCAAGCTAATCTTCAAGAAATTAAAAAATCGATTAGAAAAGAAAATAAGAAATTTATTATCTCCCCTTTAGAATAAAGGACCAAAAGAAAAAAAATAAAATGAAAATTAGAAGAATAATAAAACGAACACCCCAATGATAAGAAAATTAATTTTTATCCCTGCTCAAGAACAAAGCAAACATGCATCTGATTAACGGGAAAGCTACCCCCCACAAACGTGAAGTATGAAAAACTGATAAGAGGGATTACTAAATTTCAGTTTAATTTTTAAGATGAGAATTTCAGCTGAAAACGTAGCTAAAAAATTAGCCAAAGTACAAAAGAAAAAAAGTGAAAAAAAGTTTTGTCACATCTGGAAGCATATATTAATGAAATAAAAATTATATTTATTACTTTTTACCAACCGCAATTTCTTTTTCTAAAACATTAATCAATAATTTTAAGCTGGTAATTAAAATTTCAATTAAGATATTTACTTTATTAACTTGAAATTTGAAAAGAATATATATTATTATTTATAAATATAATGCATACTATATACCAAATTAATTGAAACGTTTTAAGACTGTCTTTACTGCTCTTTTTTAATTTTATATGTGGCAACCCTGTAATAGATACTGTAAAGTTTAAACATCGACATGAACTTAAATTACACTAAGCCTACGGATGAAATCCATGGAGACATTTGGCTACAACACGTGGAAAAGCATAGCAAGTTTTGTCATCGTTTTTAGAAGATTTACCTATTGCTATGCCGACGTATGCATGCGTGATGTCCTTCATTCCATGCATGATTTAGTTTACTTCATTATGACAAAGCACACAAGGGCTATCTGCCTCAGGGGATTGAGGCCTTCCTGGGGGAGTTCCTAAGGGAAACGGCCTCGTACATACGTTACACATAAGGAAAGCTACGAAAACACTCATGCAGCAAGCCCGTGTGCCTGTATTCCCAACCCCGGACTGAACTATTTGTGTTCGATGAACTTATCGCAGGGCCACTGGTAGGCGCGTTTTGGTTCGAATATGAATCTGAACATTAACATGGGGATAAACTATAATCAGTTTTACGTAGCTTGTATATTTTAGCCCTCAGACTCTGCTTCATATCACCGCATAGTACCACCTTCATAGATGCAGACTTTACTTCCAACTGGTGTCACTCTTAGCTGCTTGTCTCTCATTCTCAGCTTCTTCGCATTAGGCTCTGCCCTGGACTTACTCACTTGCTTCTTCGCAACCATATATGAGTAAAGTTCTAATGGTGTCACGGTTTGTGATGCAGTATACTTCCTTCTTGAACCTTTTAGGCCTAATGAAGAGACAAGACAATCAATTAGTTAGGATTCATTATAAAACAGATTAGAACTAACATAAGCAAAAATCGTTTAGCAGTTTTAGCTGAGATTTATTAACACTATCCTCAGTTGGCAAAATGCAAATCTTCAAAATACCTCTTTTGAGTGCGACATGTTTTGTCTTCTCATTTACCGCTTGCATTTCGTTGACACGTACTGGGAAACATCTATCATACTACCCAGCAAATAGCTAAAAATTGGAATATTGTCATCCTTAATTATGCCTTTATGTCTCTAATTTCATATCATTATTTTCGAACAGCCACTTATATCTCTCTTGTAAGTTGTTTAAGTAAATATGTGATCAATTTTTCCAAGTAAGCCGAATCAGCTTTCTTACCCGTTTCCAGTCGAAAAGTCTATTATCTGACAAAGTACTAAAGTCTTTCTCAGGGATGTCCATAATTGAACGACTTATCAGAACTTCGAGATCGTGTGGATCTGCTGAAAGAGGGGAAATATGACCACTGAGAAGTATGCCTTCACCGATTTGTCACAGTCTGAAACTCTTCCAAAGCTGATTTTGCATTATCCACAAAACGCTTTTAAATGTTACTTAAATTTTAAAAGCCTCTACCTCAGCTTCCTCCCGTCCTCTAAAAGCGGGGATCGGAGAGAAATAACATTCCGTTCAATACCTTCCGCAGTTAGACATCCCGTCCATATTTCATGTGGATTTTTAACAGAGTAAAACTACATTTTTCTCTTTGTGAGGTCTAATAAATGTTTTAGCATTATTATTAAATAACTTCCAGTTTTTTCCTCGTCTAGAAAAGTATATTTTTAAGGTAGCAAGATCTGTACCCAATTCTAAATGTATGGTACGAGTTACAAAACAGTGAAAATGCAAAAATAAATCTTATTATAAGCATCGTCTCTTTGGTTTTTGAATCTGATAAGGAAATGCCCACAAAAATCAAAGCCTACGCAATTGAAAATACGATTTTGTGTTAACAAAACCGCAGCACACATCTCCAACCGCGACATCGAAACTGATTTTATGTCAGCGACTCGAGTTTGCTATCAACAGTTTCAATCAAATATCTGAGTGATTAGATGGTGTAAGATTAATAACTGTGCCATAGACTTTCCTCGATGCATTGCAGAATTCATATAATTAAATATTCGAAGGTTTAGATAAAAGAATATTTTTAGAGTTGATTTTAAGAGATGAATTTCTTTACACAAAATAGTCCACTTTCTGCCAATTTCTTCTGAAATAGGATCATCCTAGGGAAGTTTAAATTTTCAAAGTTCTTAAAGAAGAATTTTCGTTGATATGACAAAAGGTGCTATCCAACCGAAAGGATTGAATAATTTTGCTACTGATGATGAGACATTAATTTTTTTTAATGTTTTGACAATTTAACATCGGTGAATTCGAGAAAAATTCTTTTCCATCAGTGAAGGTCAAAAACTTTTATAGCTTATTTCCCCAATAATATGGGCTTTATCATTAGCTAACGCCTTTTATGCTTGTATTTTCTAGAAATGCCGTAAATTTACAGATTATGTGTGGAGTTCAAATCCACCTTTCCTACGCATTTGTTTCTCTTAAGTACTAACTCAGAAACCTCTTAAGCATTATCCACCCATGAGAAACATCTTTCACATAAAAATTTCTTAGCAATGTATCCGCAATACATTTTGTGAAATTCCCTATGTTTAGTTTCAGTTTTGACTGTCAATTCATTTTCTCAATATCAGCAATGCTATGAAAACGGAATCTGAAAAAAATATTAATCAGATCTTGGGGTTTTATACAAGCATTAAAGTGTCAATAAAAACACCTGTTTTCTTGAGGTGCAATCCTTGATGGATATCAGTTTTAAATGCTCAATGAATTGGTGGATTTGATCGTACGGAAATCTGTCTCGTTGTGGAGAAATCATCATGAATGCGAAGTGTGCCTCAACGAAAAGTCAAAACATTATGACTGTGGAAAAAGATAAGTTCTTAACGATGATAATCACGATTCTTAATATTCATATAAAATGTAGAAGTAAGAGCTGCTGGTCAGCATAATTCATCTCCAGAAGAGCACAGCAAAACCATCTTTTCCTGATATTACTGAAAACCGTGTTTCCACCTCTTTCCACGTCAGCTGGCATTCAGATTCGAACGTGATACTGAAAGGATTCTTTTCCCTAAACAGGACACGCCTTCATTCATAAAGCAATCAATCTGTGTGCTGTTTATATCAATCTAAAAGATTCGACCATTTGGTAGCCATCAGTGAAATGCAATGTTCAAGATGATGCGCGAACAAACCACTATTTTGATAGGTGTGTGGTCACAGAAAATTACAATATTCGATGCTCATTTGCCGTTCGCAGCTGCTGAGAAATTGCCTCGCTGATGGATGTCGATCTCCTTTCATCTGCGAACTATATACCCATGATCGCCATCAAGCTTTATTGCAGCTGTACCAGTGATTCGGAAGGTTCTCCAAAATCGTTAAAAGACACTATGGTCAATACCAAACGTCTGAGCTATAGCTGTCATCCTTAAATTCACTAATCGTACTTCCACGGGCGAAATCATCCAACTAGTTCACTTTAGTTACATAAATAAAGGGTTTACGGCATTCTCCTCGAGGGGGGAATCGCCTATGATTGAGAATCCCTGGTGTAGAAACATTAGATGTTTTTGTGTTTGAAGTCGATATATGCCCTTACCGGGACTCGAACTCTGGACCTTCCGAATGCTGAGCGGACGCGCGCCCATTTACGCCAAAAAGGTACGCAATAAGAAGAAATAAAAATATTACGTTTTCCCCCGTTTAAAGCGCTACTGGGAATTAGGGGACCGAATTGCCACTGTATAGTCATCAGGGTTTTTTTGTTGAGGCAAGACACATGAAAAATGAGCGATGCCTTGGATAGGACCTGAAATGCGAACCTTCCAAACGCTAGCCGGACCTGCTTCTCAATTATTCATCCCAAGCATGCGGTAAGAAGGGAAAAACTGTAGAAATTTAATCCAACTGTGTTGTCTTATTGGAAAGTTTGATCTACTAAACAGAAAGGAATACTTAAATCTACCTCGACTTCAGATTTTTTCTTTACTATGCAACTTCAACGCAAATAAATTATTATTTATCTTCAACAATTACCAATTATTGCATGCACATTTATATATACATTTATTACCTATTTATGATCAAGAGTTCAAAAGTTCCAAAATTTCAAAATTATACATACATATACATACATACTTACATACATGTATGGTTTCAAGATTTTTAAGGTCAGAGATTTCGTAAAAATAATCAAAACGTTGCTCCAAATTGAAGAATAGAAACTAGATTTTAGCACATTTGGCCTTTACTTCAACTACTTTATGAAGTACCTTTACCGTCATAAAAAATATTTTCTCCCTACTTTCCGCGTGCCTTCATGGTATAATTGAAAGCATAATCGACGGGTGTTCTAGAAGTATAGGGTTCGACTCCCGTATAGGGTACTGCATATATTTCACGTCTCCTCCTCTAAAACAACCTAATGTTATAACATGTGGCGGTCCGCTCAACCCTCGCTGTCCTTTAAAAGGGGGAGTTTATAACGTATTTTCTCTCTTCTTTTCGCATGCCTTTGTGGTGTAATAGGAAGCATACTTGACGCGTATCCGAGAGGTCCACAGTTCGGGTCCCGGCGAGGACACTGCACAACCTAATGTCTCTGCAACTTCATTGTATAAAATGTGCCTTAAATTTATGTAAAAATATTATGTCAAAAAATAAAAATATTAAATTAAAGGATTATGAAGCGCCAATGCTCTACTTATGAGAAGGTTTTACGGGAAACCGGTATGTATTTGAGGCATTTATGTGGAGCAATAAAGCAATAAGGATGTAACTGGCGATTTTAGTCATGCGGGTTAATCCAGTGTTTAATTTTATGTGTTTTTATCTCTGTTGCCGATCACTCATGTGTTTTCTCGAGAAATACTCGTATTCGCTTCTGGCCATAGGTTTGAATAACATGTAGTAATAATATATTTTGTTTTTCGCAATTAGAGCATAAATGTTTTGAAAAAAGGAAATTAGTCAGTTTTATATCTGTAAATCAGAACAGACGCCTTCTCTTCCAATGAGAGATAATAATTTTCACTAGCAGGTGTTTTTTATTTCTCATACAGAATAACGCTCATTTCGATGCTTTCTGAATTATGAGAAAACAGAACAGTCATCCTGCAAAAACGAGGAATCTGCCCATATAAACTCTCAGATTATTTCTATTTTTGCGAATAAAATGAAAAAAAAAATTTTTATTTTTCATTCAGATATATATATCTTTCTTTTCATTCTTGACTCAGATCTGCATTATTTTTACCATTAGACTTTGCCATTGAAATACAGGCTAGGAGTAAAAAAGACTACGCGGCACAAAAATTCAACAACTGGTAATCATTGTAACCATTCCAAGGGAAATTACTATTATTTAAAATGTCAGCAAATTGGTATTTCATAAAGAATTGGATTTACATTAAGCTTTTGAAGCTTTCCTCAAAGTCTAAACGTTGTTACTTTACAATCTATCAGCTGAAAGCGTCTTCTCTGCAAAAGCATATGCTCCGTTTGTACATTAAATGAGCTAAAAACCAAAATTATATTTAAATAGCAAAATAGCCAAGACATAAAATTTTAAAGGTTATTCTGAATATTGTAATAGATATATCACCCTCCAAGACGTAGTCTTCAAGGAACATGCACAAGAAAGTATGCAGACGCATTTTAAGTTGGGGGCTAGACTTTTGAAAACTGCTCTAAAGGTTGAGAAAAAGTCAAGAAATTCTTCCCATATCATCTGAAAAGCAGACAAATTTTTTCGGGATGTTAAAACATGGATGGTGAGGTAAGACATTTTGACACGAAAGATTGTAAAGAATGTCTAAAATTTGCTTAAAAAATTCTAGACGATGTACTTTTTTTGGATTAATAATAAATGTGCATCGATTTTTCTTTTACATTCTTTAAAGCATTTTCTTACATGTCTACGTATGAATGTATCTGGAAGAATACTAAAGACGACAGACTTTTAAAAGAAACATTTTGAAAAGAGGTTTTTACTTAGAAGGAGATAAATAGATCTCTATTCTGGTTAAAAAGAACTATATTCCTTATATTGGCCTTAATTCAAACAATTTAATGGAAATTCAATTGTTTCTGCTTTTTCGCGTAAACGACCTTTCAAAATATTCATAAAAGTAACATGTAGAAGAAAGCATATTGTTTTTAATGTCATAGTGTCAGGCAGTTATATTAAAATTTATTTGAGTTATTCAACAACATTAGAGGTAAATATTCTCCGGAATTCGCATTTTTTTAGTAAGAGAAAGAAATAATTGTCATAAGTGAAAGCACGGAACTAAAATTTTATTTGGCTGTTCATAGTGTTGGGAAATTTTATAGGTATATAAATTAAATAATATAATACAGAACAACTACAAGGTATATGCTCATAACTTGATAAGAAAGTAATATGTTGTTAAACAAATTATTAGTCCAAAGGGGCTTTGTCCCTGTATTGTTTTCGTTTTGCCATTTTGCGTCGGAAATATTAAATGTCGATTCACGTTTCACACTATTGCCGCCAAATATTGCAGCCCTGTATTATATTTAAAGAAATTAAATAATGAAGAATGTACATAAATGTATATATGTTTCTCGCATTGTGATAAAACGACGATACCTATAGCCATCGAATTTTGAATGGCATAATCCTGCTGCGAATATGGGCATCTGGAAGCCCAAATTTCAAATTTGGAATTTGTTTTCTTATCGATTTTATATTTTGTGAAACTTTAACAAATTTTTGATTTGATTAACAAACTCGAGGATTTCAAAGCAAGCAATGGCAGCGTTGTATAGAAAAAGCCTTTTTATCTCCAGCGCGTGAGACTCTATATAGGAAATTCTAAAGATATGCTCAGTTTAAAATTATTTTGCGATATTGTTCTTTAACTGAATTTTATGGTTTAAGAGCGAAGAACATGATACTTAATATATAAAGGTAGCACACAAAATGTTAAAAACAGGTCCCTTTGGACGTAATTTAAAATCTGAAACCTTTCAGATTTTCCTTTTTAATTTAGTAATCTTTTTTAAAATGTTTAACCAGTTCTGGGCGTTATTTTTGCTTAAATTATATTTATACAGGCATAAAATAATACAGTACGTTTTGCAACTTTAAACAACTTATTTTATTGCCTTCTAAATACCGCTAATGAGGAAATTTCAGTTCTCAGCTTTAAATCATAAAAAGTTTCAGTGTCAGAATACGCACAGGGAAAACGTAAACGTTTTCTAAAGTTACTTCATAGTCTCACAGAAGAATGTATTGCATATTCAATTTCAGCTCTTGAGGCAGTAATGAAGAATAAATTTGCGTAGATTATCAACTGAAATATTAAAAATTCATGTGTTCAGTTTCATAATTAGCTTTATTAAAGCTTATAAGGAATATGGTGGAAATTATAGCCCTCAACAAAAACGTTGGATTACTTACTCAAAAGCAGAGATCAGAAAAGTTGGTGCGAAAAGCCCCAAAACTCTTATTTTGGCTCCAAGAACTTCTGTTTCTTCATGTAGCTGTGTATGTACTTTATTTGCTCCAGCAACAAAACTGCAGTTCCTATAGCACATATATCAACCACAATTGCAAGTTTTCCTGGAGTGTTAATTAAGTTGCAATTATTCATCTGTTTATTAGTTGAATTCTTTTACGTTTCGGTTCACAGATGTAAGAGAAAAATAGTTTTATAATATTTCTTAAATGGACCTTTAAATGAAGAAAACGTTTCTTTGTTTGTTTGATTTACTAAGCAAGGCACACAAGCTGGCTTCGTAAACGAAAGAATGCCTTCGTGAAAGTATTTCTAAAGAAAATTACTTAGATTCACGTTAAAAATGTAGAAAATTGTGAAAATTTCCATGCAACAGTGTTTGTCGGTATTTGAGCCCAGGTCTAGTTGCCAGTGCTAAGAAGTCTTATCCTCTCAAGCAGGAGTAAAAAAACAAAAGAGGAAATACGTTTAAGAAGAATTAAACGCAAAAGCTTCTTTTTTTCATTACAAACATTTCTGTTCTTTTGACTAAAATTGCCTTATATTTTGTCATTAACTCAACCGAAGTATTATTTTCCATATTGGAAAATTTCTTATATCGATTGTGTTAAGTCTTTTAAGACGAAAATTTGTAAGGTTTTAGTTAAACTAACAACGTTTTATTTTAATTTAAATCTTTCTATCACTTCTCATTTCAACTTCCCGTTAGAATAAGCGCGCGTTTCAGCTTTATGCTAATTTGAAGTGGAGCCAAGTAGTATTTAACGAAAGGTAGAAACCTTTCAGTGTGAGAGAGCTTTTAGTCTCAGACCACGGTTACTCTATTCAACGTTCTCCTGACTAGCTAGTATTTAAATTCTAAGCCGTAGCGCTTTTACGTGATTACTCATTGAAGTAATTCCAAGTGCGTCAGTATTAGTTAAATCTTGCTACGCACCATTTAGTTTAGAGGCCAACCTCGCGTTATAGCTCTGCAACGACTATTTAATTTCTAATTAGTTTTAGTTTAAATTTATTTGATTGTTCATTTTAAACCCAAGTGCGGTCTCTACTTTCTGTATCCCTCCCGAGTTGGGAAGTGGTTGTAAATAATTATGATTTAATAAAAGAGGATTTTAAATCCCTTTAAAGTGCAGTTCTTCTACACCTTAATCACAATGTTCTACCACAGAATATATCTGCATTCAGCTCCCTGTTCCAGATCAGGATTTAAGGAGTTCAGGAAGATGTTTGCCAAGAATATGCCCCGAACACTCAGTCCTGACAAATTCAAATAAAATTAATTTTGGAAGGAAAAACAGG
>KK122001.1:220797-272254 GCA_000611955.2 Stegodyphus mimosarum
TACGCTTCGGTCTAGTTGGACTGCTGTCTGCTACTTTCTTCTTTCTTACTGAAAATTAATCTAAAATGTGAGCTATTTTGGAATAGGCACATTTCATGTGCCAAGTTGATTGTGGCCACAACAAGCGGAAATAAAAAATGAAGATTTAATCTGCCTTCGCCTCCAATTTCTATTCGTTATGGATCAACACTTCTACGACGTTAAAATTCCCGCTGGTCATTACTACAGACTTTTTTTATTATTATTACATATATATGTGTGTCTGTAAGACTGATAAAAAATATGTAATTATAATTTAAATTAGCAATAGTCCCATAATGGTTACTTTTAATTTGAATATTTCTCTTCATTCTAAAGGTATTAATACCAATATTTGCATTACATCATATCTGGACTAATCCATGTCATATGACTCTTACAGTCTCGCCGGTGATGCAAATTGAACTAAAACGCAAGCAGCCGATAATAATTTTACAGTATTATTAATTATCCAATTAAATGCATTGAAAACCGAAACCAAGTCATTCTTAATTAAGATTTCATAATGAAACACAAGTCAATTGCTTTCTGCACTTTGACCTAGCTGGTCTGCTGCTTCTCTTCTGACGGCAAAGCTATCCAAAATTTAAATGTAACTGAAAAGATATGAGTAATATGCCAAGTTGTTTGTGGCCGAAAAATGTTTACTGAGACAAAAATGAATGTTTAATCTTCCTCGTTTGCCAAATGGTTCTTCATTATGGATCAACATTCAGTATTTCTACAACATCATTACATCTGAGTCTGCTTCATTACCAGGTATATTATATTAAATACGTTGAATGTATATATATATATATATATTATTTACGAAACTACGCTTTATTTTGTTTCAAAATCTAGAATTGAGACAACAAAAACTGCAAATACAGGACAGGAATTTAAATGCTGATATATCGTTTTATTCATACAGATGAATCATTGAGATCTATAGCCAACAAATAAATGTCAGTTTAATGATAACTTCCTTAAAAGTTTGAATTTATATTGACAAAAACCTCCTTTATGTCTTCACTGAAAAAAATTTTTTTTTGGAATGTAGCTACCTTTCTAGAAAATGACTTCGTTTTAAATTCTATTCTTCAACTAAAATACTGCAAAATATTTGTACAAAAATACATATTTGTTAAACGCCAAGAGTTTTAGAATACTATAATAAGAAAATAATTCATTCGTTATTTGTTGATAAACTGCTAAGCAACAGTGAAATTTAATATTTTTTAAACATAAACAAAAAGAATTAAAATTTATATTTTACTCCTTAGAAATATATCATGTTCTTAATTCATCTCAATTGCTTGTTTGAAAGATAAAAGAATTTTCTCGGTGTTAAATTTTGCTAAATGATGTCACGTTTATGACAGAGTTTACAGCTATAAATCTTCGCATCAACAATGGCGTTTAATAGAAACATCCCTTTTCACACTAATAGTCTTAAAACTCTTCATTAATTAGCCTTGACGTGCTTTTTCCTCAAATGAGAATAGCCTCAAGGAAGTTAATCTATCATCATATTCACAGGTGTTAAAAACATGGACCGTTTTTCCTGCCTTGCGTTGCACCTTGAAGATTAACAACTTTTGCTTGTATATAATTATCTTCTCTCAAAGGGGATCCACAGCTGCACAGGATACTTGAAATAACCTATTTTAATCATAATGTATTCTATTTTTTTAAGTTTCCTGTAATTCTCAATTTTATCAACTTGTATATTGTGTTTACAGTACACAGGCTGTGTTTATTATAAAATAAAACAGAATTTCGCTGAATAATTAAACAAGAAAACTGAAAGATACTTATAAACTGCTAGCTGTTACTCGGCATGTGTTGCAATGGTACTTAAAGGAAGTGTTTGTGTCTTAACAGTAACGCCACTGAAACTAATTTTAGCAATCTTCCCAACGATCACGATTGGATAAAGACTGTAATTATAATTAGCACCGTAGTGGCAGGCACTAAGATTTAAATCAGCATGCAGTGTTCATCTGGATCGAGCAATGTAAACTTGAAGGTTTTCCAGTCTTGCTTGCCGTTGCTCGCCTGTTTTAGCAGAACGGGCTTGAAGCAGTGCGTATTCAAACTTTTTCCAGTCTTGCTTTCCCTTTCTCGTTTGTTTCTGAGGCTCGTGGTACCTATTTCTTTCTTGCTTGAGGTGTGTCGATCGACCAATCGATTTTCATTTTGGTGGCGTAATTGATTTCACAGAGAAAGTAATGCTTTGTGACGACTATACAAATTCATTTTCCAAAAGCAAAGAAATTGCGTGAGATGCAATAACAGGTATGTTAATTCTTGAAAAATTAAATATTTAATGCTATTATGAACAACAACACACTTTAAAATATTTTAATTTGGGCAGCGGCAACATATTCTTCTTAAATAGCCGAGTTCGTTTATCGAATTCGAGGCAAATTAATATAATTGCGTTTTCCCGAGTGTCAACACAAATGTTTTATATCACTAGTTTTCTGATTAAACTTGAAATACATATATCGTATGCTTTGCAGTGAGCCAACGCAAAGCTTTTAAATCGTAGAGGTTTTTAACAAACTTTTGTTAAATTAGTGTAAAATATATCCGAAGACTGCGTGCCCCATGGGCTGGTTTTTGAGAAAAGGAACTGTGACGTTCCTTTTCTTTTGAAAGTCGAGTACGATAAGTTTCATAAAGATCGGAATTATGCTGTAGTTTTGCACAAAAGACAAATAAAAATTAATGCATATATTTTTCATTTCCAAAATTTCATTTAAAACAGAACTGAAAACTTCGGAAACTTTTATTATAAACCCAGAAAGAAGAAACATGCAGAGTATTTTTAAAGAATTTAAGAATAAAATTAGGCAATTTTATGCCAAATATTAAAAATATTTGCATCATTGTTTCACGCATAGTTATCACATTAACTAAAATAAAAATTCTGCGAAATTAGAATATGCATTTTTTTTTGCTGAAAGAGTGCTTATATTTGTAGTATTAAAGTAATAATGAGGCACATAAAAATTAACCATTTGTTTCAAACAATTTTCATATTCTTAGCCTAATTGTTTTATTTATATTATTTATGTATAAATCTTTTTATTACGATTATATTTGCATCTGTGTGTTTTAAAGACAATTGTAATGGGTTCGATGAAGAAAACGATTCGTTAAAACGAATCGATGAAAGAAAAGAATTGAGGAACCCTGTTTAAAAATAATAAGTTATATCAGCATTACTGTGCTAATATTACATGAAATATTAGAATGAAATATCTGCTTTAGTGAAATATCTATTAAATATTCCAAATATTTTATAAATATTTACTCAAGTTTAATACACGTTAAAAAAGACTAAAAATTAACTACAAGATTTATCGTAACGTCGGTGTATTTTTTAGGGATATTGTTGTAAAGCTTAAATAGAATTTTTAAAACTACAGTATCGTAAATTTTAGCATATCACTCTGGTTTCTGTTGCTAAATATTAGCATTTTTGAAACTGTTCTTTGGCTTGTTCTTTTTGTTATATTAACAAATGTTCTTCGACGGAGATACGTTAAATTAAGCAGTTTAGCCGATACACAAACAATTAGCTTGTATCAAAATGCTTAATAAACAGAATATTGCGCTTTTATTTAATTACAACAAAGAGGAAGAAGCATGTAAAATTTTTATTCAGTATAATTTAGTAATTTAACATATCAATATATAATTTGCATATAAATTATATAAGTATTAATTGCTATATCAATTACATATATTATTAAAAAATAAAATAAAGAAGTTACTGGCTGATACGCACATTGCTGTTAAATCGTTTAGTGATTTAAAATACCTCATAAAACGCTGGATGGCAGCATCTCTGATAAATGAAATTTTTGAAGCTGAATAATTAATGCACGCCTTTGTTCCAATATAGGAGGTAAATGTAAAAAAAGGATGACTAAATTATAGATAATTCTAATATCATAATGTTAGCTATAAAAATATTTTTGTTAAATCTTTTTTATTAGATGAAAGCATGGCTTACTTTTAGGAATCTCGGGTATTAGTTGTTCCACATTTTGGTACAATTTTAAAATTCTTTTGAAACATATTTCATTCCTAGAAAGACCAAGTTAACGAATCGTTAATTGGAATCCTTTTCAGCAACAAAATCATTTTTTGAAAGATATTTGATATGTCTTATTTAAAATATAGTGTAACCTTGCGTTCAGATAAGTTGAGGGAAAAGTTAGTTTCTAAGAATATACGGAATTACTGCTTTTATCATTGTATCCAAATACACTTGTTTCCAAAAATTAAAAAATCACAAAATAGCGATACAGGTCCAAACATAAGTTAATCCGCATAGAATTTGAATGTGTGTGTTCAAATAAGAGTTATTGAGTAAACTGCGGTATGAAAATTAATAACACTGAAATGGAATGCAACATCACAGAGAAGCATAAAATTGCGTGTTTGAGAAAAGCCTGTAAATTTTACTGTGATAGTGAGATAAGAAGCCTGGGATAGCTAATTCGTAGCAATGACCTTCAGTCATTATTTGCTCGGAGAACGGTGGTGGAGAGCCATGGGAGGATTAAAAGGCAGGGTAAACTCAAACAGAAGTGTCCGGATGGCTAAACGTCATTCTGTGATTCACAGACTTCGACAATTTCTGACCACAGATTCGGTATCCAAAACGTTCAGCCAAGGACGGCCAACTGTTACGATGAGAGCCGATGACCGATATTTGTTGTTATGCGCGCGAAGGAATAGAACCTCATCCCCGCCTCAATTCAGATCCTGCCTTGGAGCATCCACCAGAAGGTTGGTGCCAAAACGTCAAACGCCCATAGAATGTTTCACGAAGCAGGTCTATACGCAAGAGGACCAGTTATTTGCTTTCCGCTCACGTCACGTCATAAGACGGAACGTTTGAGGTGGGTACGTCAACATGTCCGTAGGAGAGCTGATCAATGGAAGGTTGTTTACGTTACTGATGAGTACAAGTTTAGCCTCTAAAGCTATACTAGGCGTTATTTGATTTGGAGAGAACCTGGAAACATGTCATCTATCAAACATACGTGAAAGAGATGTATACGGAGGAGGTAGTGTCTGTGTTTGGGATGGTATATGTTTGGGTGGACATACAGACCGCCATGTCTTTCTGTGTAGAACCTTGAATGCTCAGGCCTATAGAGGTGACACCATTGATGCTTATGTGCTCCCTTATGCCTAGGCAATACACGAGAATTTCCTGCTACAGGATGACAACACGAAATCTTGCTAGCTTATGCTATTCATGTGCTATATTGTTTCTAGGGGAGACCAATCTCCATATTGAAAGTAATTTTCTTATACCAACCTGACACATCTGATTTATTCATGTTATATATCTGCTAATTTCTGTAACACCATAATTGTCGGTTTTAATTAATAACATAAATAGTTCAGTTCATAACATGTAACTTTTTGAGTAATCGTCATTTTATGATATTTCCTTAATTAATGATAAACAGTGTATATCTTAGTTAATCGTGTGGTATGCGATCTATCGCCTCCCACAAGGGCTATTAGTCTCGAAACACAATTTTGTTTTGTTTCACTTTTCATTCTAATCTGTTTCCTTTCAGGAAAAGTAAGATAATATTCTTTCATATTTAATCTGTATGTTATTAATTAAGAAACTAAACTACTTAAAAGCAATAGATGCAGCTTTTAAGTAAATTACTTTTTTACTTTTCAGTCGGATTGATTTAAATAAAAATGCATTGATTTTATGCTTTATCTAATTGAAAACATTAAGTATTTTTATAGCTATTTTCGGATACATCTAATTAAAAACAGTAAATATTTTTATAGAATCACAATGCATACTTCTTCACTTTTTAAATATTCAGAAAATATATAATGTCCCATCTTTCTCTAAATGCATATTCGTCTAATATCATATAAAATGAATCCTGTTCCACCTGAGCCGTCTCTTTCGGTAATCTCTACGAATAAACCATATTCAACTTTAAAAGAGCCCTTTTTAGCTATCGTTAAACTATAAAACCTATCAGTTTTTTTACTGATGTTTTTATTGTCAGCTATTCAAGAGAGGCGTCATTTTAGCTTTTTTTGATAAAATATATATTGTCAACAATAAACAATTATTGGAAAGTATATTGTCAACAATAAACAATTATTGGAAAGTATATTGTCAACAATAAACGAATCATCCAAGTGGCTATGATTACACGTATCCATGTCTTCAAAGTCTAAGTTACATACATATATATAAGATATAACAAAATGCGATACGATGGCTGATTTAAGAATAATTGGCGATCTCAAAATTAACGATTCTAGATTTCAAGCCATCCCCCTAAATTCATCTGTTTTCCCAAATTCGAAATCTTTCCATGTTACACAACATTGCTCTTAAAGGTAACTAAACCAATCACAGCTTAGAGCACTTACTGCGTCTACTAGGTACAAATACCGCTCACAAGTAATTGCGTCATCTTTCTTTCCTTAGCTTCTACCGTGCTAACATCTTCGTGTTGCTTCGCTTCTCAGTCTAAAATGCATACGTCTTACTTTAAAAATCAGTGTACATAAGAAATTAGTGTAAATGCTTGTCATCTAAAAATATATTATGTGCTAAGAAATGATTTAGTATGCGTGAAAATAAAGATTGGGAATTCTTAAAATTCATTTGGGTCCTTCTTTCCATTCCTTCTTTCCACTAGAATATCTAAAACTGTTAAACATCCATCTACCTGACTGCGCATCGAAAATACTGCACACACACACACACACACACACACACATATATATGTGTGTGTGTGTGTGTGTGTGTAATATATTATATGTAATGTTTTAAAAGCGTAGATGAAAAACGTTGCAACTTTCGACAGCTTTCGATATTTGTCATGGCTGAGAGGACATGCAGTAGTGGCTGAAGGTGAAAACTTTGATGACAGCATTTAACAGAACTGAGCTTGAAGTAGCACAAACTTTTAGGTAACATAATTTTTAAAATCATAGTCGAATACAGCAGCAGCGTGGATGAGAAGCGTCTTCTCAGCAGGAGAGCTTACAGAAAAGATATAATAGCAATTCAGAGGAAGAAGAGAAGGAGTCAGTAGTTTCAGTTCGAGTTAGTAAAGGTTTTGGTTTACAGTCATTTGATTGGGCAAGAAGTTTCTGCATTATACCTTATGTAACACGGAAAGACTTAGAATTTTGGAGAAATAGATGAATTTAGGGGAAGAGCATGAAATCTAGAATCGTTCATTTTGAGCTCGCAATTATTCTTAAAGCTACCATTGTATTTTGTTATACTTACATATCACCCCCTTCAAAGAAAAGTGGGGAGAGCAGGCTGGCAGAAAAGCATTAACGAAGCAAAATATGAAAGCTCTAGTTTTGAAAATGCAAACCAAAATTAACGTTTGAACTATTAAAAAATTATCGTCTTAGAATTTTGACTGAAATTTAGACTGAATTTGACATTTAACTGAAAATCGTGGATTTTTGAATAGATATAATGAAATACGATAGCCATTTTAAAAAAATAATTGGCAATCTCAAAATGAATATCCTAGATTTGGCGCTTTCCCTCTAAATTCATCTGTTTTTCTAAATTCGAGATCCTTCCATGATTATATAACAACCTAAGATTAACCAATCATAGCTCAGAGTAATTTCTGCATGTACTTGGTATAATATTCTTGACACAAAAAATTACGTCATTCTTCTTCTAGCTTCGCCACTGCTAATATATCCCTAGTCGCTTCGCTCCTCAGACGCCTACATCTTACTTTTAAAATCAGTGTCCATAGGATTTACTGTATCTCATTATGATAAGATAAATATCTACTATGATAGTTTTATATGCGTGAAACATAGATTAGGATTTCTTCAAAATTCATTCGTGTTAGTGTCATTTGTTCTTCTTACCACTCTGCCCTCACAACTACGCAGTAAAAATTATTACATATATACGCTCATTATGTATGCATATATATACATATTCGCACACATAATGAGCACTCACAACGTACCTTAGATTTGTCATAATTGTTACTTCCTTGTACGAAGTAAAAAGGAAATATTGTAATCGCGAAAAATTTCGGGTATCATATTTCTGTAACAGAGCTATTTAACCGTAACCGAATTATATTGCATTGATTATCGTAACCTAAATGCTCAAACAGTTTCAGACACTTATCCTTTGCCACGCATAGATGATCTGTTGAATGAAGCAAACCCCACACCTTATATGTCTACTATTGACTTGAAGTCAGGTTATCATCAGGTGAAAGTAGCAGAAGAAGATCAAAACAAGACTGCTTTTGTTTGCCCTTTTGGTACCTATAAATTTACCCGAATGCCTTTCGGATTGAGAAATGCTCCTGCCACCTTTTCTAGATTGATAGATAAGTTCCGTTCTGGACTGAATAATGTATTTGCGTTGTCATATTTAGATGATATCATCGTGCTGTCCCCTAACTACCTTCCAAACACATCTTTCTGACTTAGAACAAGTTTTCCAACGTCTATCGTTATTCAAGCTCAATGTCAACCGAGAAAAGTGCCACTTCTGTTGTGAAAAAGTGAAATATTTAGGCCATTACATTACCAAGAATGGTATAATAGTTGATCCACAGAAGACTGCTGCCATTGCAGAGATGCCATCGCCAAAAACTGTTAAACAAGTACAATCTTTCGTACAAACATGTTCTGGTATCGTCGATATATTCCAAACTTTTCTCAGATAGCCAAACGTTTAACGGATTTAACGAAGAAGGAAGCAGTATGGAAGTGGGAAGTACAACAAGAAAATGCTTTCCAAGAGCTGAAATCAAAATTAATTAGCTATCCGATTTTTAAGCAAGCTGATGGAACGAAGCCTTTTATCATTCGAACAGATGCTAGCAATGTAGCCATTGGAGCAGTATTGCTGCAAGGGGAGAAAAATGAGGAACACCCAATAGAATATGCCAGCCGCTGCTTTCCTCATCAAAGCGAAACTACTCCACCGTAGAAAAAGAAGCCTTAGCAGTAGTACGGGCACTTCAACAAATTTGGAGGATATGTCGAAAGCCATTCTGTCACAATCACCTCTGACCACCAACCATTGAAGTGGCTGATGTCTTTAAAGACACCAACTGGTAGGCTCGCAAGATGGACCTTACAAATTCAGTCCTACAATCTGACTATCAATTACATTCCTGGACGTTTGAACTTTATTGCTGATCTATTATCTCGTCCTATTTGTGAACACTCAAGTACAGATTCTTGTCAAGTCTGCGCTGTCTTTGTCGAAATCCCTACTAGTAATCCTGCAGAATTACGCCAATCACAGTTAGAGGATGATGATCTTCGGAAGATCATTGAAGCTTTTGAAAGTCCTGAGAAAGAAGTAGACTGTGCAACTACAGGAGGATACATTGTGAACAGAGGAGTGTTGTATCAATATTCTCCTGATTTGGAAGAAGAAGAAGCTCAACTAGTTATACCTCAACAAAGAAAAGCAGAAATCTTGAAAGAATATCATGATTCGCCAACAGCCGGTCACTATGGGGCTGAAGGGACATTTTATCGCATAGCAAAAAGATACTACTGGGTTGGAATGAGAAAAGATATAGCAGGCTATGCCAAAAGCTGTCTTGAATGCTGCCGTTATAAAGCCTCTAATCAAAAGCCTTCTGGCTTACTTCAAACTCCTGTTTATGCTCAACGCTTTGTGACCTTGTCAATTGATCTTTTCGGTCCTCTTCCTGAAACACCATCGGGTGAAAAATGGACTTTTATTGTGTAGGACTGTGCCACGAAGTGGACAGAACTATTTGCTTTAAAGGAAGCAACGGCCAGAGAATGTGCCATTACTCCTTTGGAAGAAGTTGCCCTTTGATTTGGGTTACCCAGAAAAATAGTAAGTGATAATAGTGCACAATTTACTAGTGCTGCTATGCAACAACTATGCTATATCTTGAACATTGATCAGAGTCTTACTCCTGTCTATCACCCACAGTCTAACCCAGTTGAAAGACCCAGATTTAGAGATCTGAAACCTCGTTTAGCAATACTTGTTGGTAGTGACCATCAGTCATGGAAGGATAAACTGCCGTTAATAAGGTTTGCTTTGAATACAGCCAGGTGTGATTCAACTGGACATTCTGCTGCATTTCTTCAATTTGCACGTGAGTTGCGAACCTTAGATGATGTAAAACACGATATAAAAGCCGTAATTGATAACGACAATTTTATTCCCGAAATAACTCCATATTTGAAACGTTTTGCAAGAACGAGAAAGAGTCAAATTACATTAAGATAAGCAGAAACGATATGCTGATAAGAAACGAAAAGAAACTCCGAAATTTGCTCCTGGAGATAATGTTTGGGTTACTTTCTACCCAGTCAGCAAAGGTCCACTAAAGAAAACTGCTAAATTCATACCTAAGCGAGATGCTCCCTATGTAATAGTGACTACAAGATCTCCAACTACTTATGATATTGCCGATCTTAACGAACCACACAAAATTCTTGGCAAATATCATGTTTCAGCCTTGAAACCGTATCAAGATCGAAGTAAGTTTCGGACTTCAGCTCATGTAACTCCAGTGGTTCCTTTAAAGAAAAGAGGACGCCCAAAACGTGTTCTACCAACCGAATCTGTGTCTGTTTCAAAAGATGCTCTTGAAACTAAAGCTTCTGCTCATCACACCTGAGCCCGTCCATCCTGTTCTCCACCCGCTGCACAACGTAGACAAAGGCCAGTTCCTGACTTCTTGCCGAGACGTCTACGAAGTCCGAGGGGGAGGATGTAACAAAACTATTTAACCGTAACCGAATTATATTGAACGCTACCGAGTGGCGAAGACGAACAGTCTAAGTCAGTCGACCTCCAGCCGCGATGACGTTAGGTTGTCATATAGTAAATGTCTGTAATTCGAATGTTTGATGTTCCGTTGTATGTTTAATATTTATGTATATTTCCTTGTACCCGTTCCTGTGTGCTCTGTTAATAAATATTTTTAAAGCTAGCCGGCGTTCGTGTTTATTGAGGAACGGCTACATTTCAAAGAAAATATCCATTTTGACCGCTATCGAATGCAATTTAACGATATTTTTGAGTGACATCTTTACGTAAGGACAGAATAAAGGACAGCTTCCCCCCCAAAAAATTATATAACTGATTTAAAATAGATTCTGAAGAGATTTGTTCGTGGCGTCTGTGCGTACGTACGTAGGTATGTATATATGTATCTCGCATAATTCAAACATGAGTAGCCTCAGAAAGTTGAAATTTGCATATATGACTACTATAACGCGCAGATGAGCACCTCCTTTTTTGGTTGCAATCGGCCGCGCCAAACGTCTATAATATATATATATATATAGATAGATAGATAGATAGATAGATATAACAGTAACCGAGTAACAGAGTGGATATATCTGTTACTCGGCTGAGAGAGCTCAATTTTTTATAGTTATATGTTTTCCTGTTATTTATTTTACATTTTTTGGACCAGAACATTTTTTCATACGTTGGATTGCTTCTGTTTTACTTTTTTTTAACTCAGCCCGGTTAATTTGATAATTATTATCATCATTAATTGATTTCGATGCCATAATTTTTGAAGAAGGGTTTAACCTGGTCTCTTGTGATTCAAAATTTCGATATGCTTTTGTTTTTGTATACGCTGGATTTTTGTAGCTTCAAGTTGTACTTTTTGGACTCGGTCTGCTCAAAATAATACTTTCTAAAATTTGTTTATATTTTTTATGCTTTAATTATTTTTCAGTTGTTCAGCTTATTTCGACATGTAGAGGTTGGACTGATAAAAAGAGGCATATTATTTTGATTGCTTTTTTGAGAATATATTAAATTTCAAACTTTAAAATGCGTGTTTATTGGTTCAGAAACAGGCTTATTTATTTATTGCGTACTTGCATCGACCTTTAATGACGATACAGCGAAACAACTAAATTTTTTTATTTTATCTTTTGGTATGTTTTGCCCGTTTTACTCTTGTTGTTTCATTTTCACATGCAGTTTGTCTGGTATCTGATTTTTAAAATGCATTAATTCAGAGATGAATATGGGAAGAATTTTAAGCGTATTATTTTATATTTATTTTGCATTATAATTCCTATATTGCATATAATTATTATTTGCATGTATATATAAATAACTTTATTTACTGAAGTAGTTATTGGATTATATCCTAGGAAAAGAAATTGTTAAATTAGAAATTTTTAAAGATTTTAATAAAAATTGTGAATACTAATAAAATAGTTATGTAAAAATTCCCGAATTATCTATTGAAAGTAAAATTCTCTAAAAGTAAAAATTTAATATTAAAAGTAAATATGGAAACTGACATAAAATTTTACTTTTAATGAATTGTACTCCGAATAGACAAATGTCAAATTTAGTTAACTATAATGTTAATATTCACGATTTCTTTTCCTAGAAGATAATCCAGTAACTAGTTTAAAAAATACATTAATATTTTCTTACTTAACAGCTTTAACGCAAGTTTTGGGCAATCCAAGTCCAAAATTACCAAATTTAATTAGTTATATATCTGCATGTGTGTACCTGGAGTCTCTCATTTTAAAATAACGATGTAAAAGAGTCAAGTGTTAAAAGTTTAGGAGTTAAATATGACTATAAAACATTGGTAAAATTTCAGAGCGCTGACTGAAAGGAATTTTCTAACTTATTATATCTGCCTATTGCAGCATCTTGCCAGATTTTTAACTATGCAATTATGAAGAACGTACCAAAACGACAAGGATGGAAATTCCGCATCTTAACACCAGAGGTGTCGTATCACAATTTCAAAAATATGCACCGAAAATTGGGAAAGCTGTAATCTCATGATCATTACAAGGTACTCCAAAAGCGGCAATGACGCTTATTATGAGTTCTCCTTTCCCTCTTCTGTAAATACGCCATAAAGCAGCTGCTTCACTTGGAACGCTGTGGAGAGTTAATGGTATTGCCTCCGGGAAGAGCAAGTGATTTCGTTGTGGTTCCTGTGCATGAAAAGCAAAGAATGTTAAAATTGGCGTAGATGATATCCTACAGACGCAAAGCGAGAAGAATACGGACTCGTTAGCAAACACCTATAACTTGGAAGTCTTTCATTGATTTCTCAAAAATTCGTTCAGCAAGTGTAATTAAGTTCCCAGGGATATATTTAGAAAACTCAGTTGGGATTAAAGAATCGATAAAGGGGTGTTAACTTCAGAAGCACAACAGGAGTGATTCATTCATATTTAGAGATCACTGCACAGTCTTTGAGTTCTGAAAAATC
This sequence comes from Stegodyphus mimosarum, assembly GCA_000611955.2. Lineage (NCBI taxonomy): Eukaryota > Metazoa > Arthropoda > Arachnida > Araneae > Eresidae > Stegodyphus > Stegodyphus mimosarum. The sequence goes on from KK122001.1 coordinate 234,123, forward strand.
ATTAAAGTTGGTAATGGGAGAATAAGAATATTGTTCCCATGTAATCTCAAGATGCATTAATTTATGTAAAATGTCATCAAAGATCAAAGCAGAATTTAAATTTTAATTATTAAAATGCTTCATGATTGATATTTAAGGTAGTGAAAGACCCTTCTTTAAATAATGTCCTTATTTCAAGGAGATTATGCCCAAATTTTCGCACAAGAGCTTCCGTTATATTCATTTTGCTATTGCTCCGATTAAGTTTATTTAAAATTCGAGTAAATGAGAGCGATTAAGTTTAAACAACATTATCGAAGTTTTATGACATCTTAAGAGATCGTCTACTTACCATATTTCATTTCCTAATTTTGTTCTTTCACACAATTAGTGCGTAATTATTTTTAACCGTTCATGAACTCCATCATGACAATTTACCTATGTATGAAAAATAGGATCAGGTCTTTGCTGAAGCACTCTAAATTTTGTCATATGAATATTCACACACGTTATATTTTCTAAAACATATGCATAACCCCTTTTTACAGAATGCACTGCTTCATCACTCAAATTACTTCCTAACAAAAATATTTAAATTTTGAATTTAATTTTAGAAAATAAAAAATATATAATCTGAAAGTTTTTAGATTATATATTTTAAGGCGTTTTATATTTTAGGGCGAAAGGGGCTTTTATACGTCTTGTGTGTTACCTTTATTTATTAAATACCATATTCTTTGCACCTAGACCACATAAAATCCACTTCAACAGCAATGCCACAAAATATTTAAAAACGGCATATCTTTAGAATTTCCGACAGACAGTTTGGCATGCTTTAGATAAAAGTGTTTTTTCTGCACAGTGTTGCCATTGCTTGCTTTGAAATGGTTGAGTTTGTCAGTCAAAATTCGTTAAAGTTTTACAAAATATGAAAGAGTTAATAAAACAAGTTCAAAATTCCGGCTTGCAGGTACCCATGTTCGGCGGGAGGATACGTTATTCAAAATTTGAAGGCTCTAGGTACCGTTGTTTTACAAATGCGAAAAGTAAATATACATTCATGCAGATTCTTCTTTATTTATTTTCTTTAAGCCGATAATATTTGATATGGCGAAACTTTGAAAAGTAATTCGCCGTTTATATTGAAACGCCGCAAAATTCCGTTTTGAGACTGATAGCCTTTTTGAGCTACCACCCGTTTTGGGTTAATTATAAATCTTATTCAATATTTACTCACATTGCTCAGGTCTGTTCAATATGAAATAGACTGGTGTGCAAAACTTAAGCAACAATATAAAGATTTAGCAGATAGCCATGAAATTGCAGAAAAGGAGGTCTGGTGATCAGTACAATGAACACATAAGTCAATAGAAACGTCATGCGTATGCAAATATGAGGAACGAAACATCAGAGGCGACGTGAGCGTACACAAAACGTGATGTCGGCGCGCGCAACTCAACAGTAGAATAAAAGGAAGGACGGAGACGGAATTCAACATATTCGCTGCAAGTCAGTTCGAGATATATGGCTAAAAGAAATCACCTGGAAGACTTCGCACGTGGAAGAATGATCGGAAAGCTGGTGGACGGGCGTACGGTCACCAGTGTAGCACCAGAGTTCGGAATCAACAAATCTGTCGTTTCACCCGCTTGAAAAGCGTTCCAAATCACAGGTACAGCTGTTAGAAAGGTTGGTGGTGGCCGCCCGAGGACGGCTTCTGCAGGGGATGACCGATATATCGTCCTGCAGGCGAAAAGATGCCCACAGCAGTCAGCAAGCGCCATTGCTCAGGAACTCTGTACAGCAACGGGGCGACAAGTGTCGCGGTTTACTGTGGCCAGACGCCTTCACAAAGGGACACTATTCTCCCGCCGTCCTGAACGCTGCCTCCCGTTGAAAGTTGGCCACTGACGCCACCGTTTACAGTGGTGCAGAGAGCACAAAAACTGGACAACTGATCAATGGAGTTGTGTCTTCTTTACGGATGAGAGGCGGCTCAGTACCAGAAGCGATTCTCAACGCGTTTTGATTTGGAGAGAGGTCGAGATTCTGTTTTATCCCAGTAACATCAATGAAAGACACCGTAACGGTGGTCCTTTAGTTCTTGCCTGGTGAGGCATTATGCTGAACGGGCGAACTGAGCTCCACGTGTTCGACAGAGGGTCTGTAACCGGGGATCGCTATTGTGAGGAGGTACTCCTTCCCCATGTGCGTCTGTTCCGAGGTGCCATTGGCCCAGACTTAATTTTTATGGATGAGAATGCACGGCCACATCGGACTCTTGCTGTTGAGGAGCTACTGGAAAGTGAAGATATCACTCGAATGGATTGGCCAGCGTACTTCCCAGATTTAAATCCCATCGAACATGCGTGGGATACTTTGGGGAGACGCATTGCAGCACGCTTACAACCTCCGGAGAACACACAACAATTCAAACAGCTGCTGATTGAGGAATGGGCACTCCTACCGCAAGAAATGTTGCATCAGCTGGTTCTGAGTATGCGGAGATGGAACGAAGCAACCATTGCAGTAAGGGGAGGGCATATCCCATATTAAGGAACATCTGCTTGTTGTTCTTCCTCTTGGATAGACAATCATGAGTCACGATACTATGCGTTCAATAAAGCTTGATTTTGTTTGATTCCATACCGCATGCATTGTATTCCTTTTTCAGCTCCGATGCTTTCGTCATCCTTTACGTACATAATACTCTCCTTCATTTCTGCATTTCATGTCTCTCAGTTGATTTCTCGTGGAGTTATGGCAAAAAACCCTGCTGTTGCTTAAGTTTTGCACACTAGTGTATATACTCTATAACGAAAAATAAAATCGACGCACCAAGAAGAAATCATCCATTTGCCTTGAAATTTCGTATGCATAAATGTTTTGACCAAATATGCAAATTATTAAAATTTGGTTGCCAGTGAATGAATACTGCGATCACCAGCGCATCGGAACTGCGCATCCAGCAGATGTTCTTGAACTGTTGTTAGAAATTTCTGTTGCACTGCGATTCAGGATACCTTTCAACGACTGAAAAAATGCCTCGTCCGCAGGATTCGAAATTATGACTGGCAACTGTTAGAGTTTGAAAGAGGTCGTATTATCGGATTGAAAGAGGCAATTTGGGCAAATCGGAGAATAGCTCGTCATAGGAGTCGAAGCTATGAGATGATTAGAAGATGCAGGCAAGAATGGGTGGAGAATGGTAGACGTTTAGAGACAAGATGGTAGCAGTCGACATAGGGCCACAACAGATCGGGAGGACAGAGTGATTGTCAGATCAGCTGTCACAGCGCCTGTTTCATCACTATCAACCATCAGACGTGCGACCTGCACACGAGAGTCCACCATGACCATTCACAGACCCCTGATAGAGCGATATATACGCTCGTATCAACCGTTACGCCTCCTTCCATTCACGTCTACACACTGGCGAGCCAGATTACAGCTGTACTTGGCTCGATCAGATTGTAATGATGCTTATTGGGGACATATAGTCTTTAGCGACGAATCCCGCTTCCAGCTGTGTCGTGAAGATCATCGAACACGTGTATGGAGACGCCCAGAGCAGCGTTACGATCCCGATTTCACTATTGCAGGCCAGACAGGCCCTCAAGCAGGAGTTATGGTCTGGGGCCCCTTTAGTCGTCAGTAGAGAGCGGTACGTCGACGACATTCTGAGACCTGTTTTGCTACCGTTCCTTTATCAGTATCCTGGCTTTATTTTATACTATATTTCTTCTGCCTTCTTTGCATGGCTTCGTGGTGTAGTGGTCAGCATACTCGGCGCGTATTTGAGAGATCCGTGGTTCACGTCCCGGTGAGGGCATTGCTCATTTTTCAGCTGTGTTGCTTCGAAATAACCTAATGCCTCTGGATTGGCGCTTAAACTAAAAAGGGTAGTGGATGATTATTCTCCACCACTAGGATTTGGCGATTGGGGCCCCTAATCCTCACTCGCCCTTTAAAAGTGGAGAATATAAGGTATTTCTCCTGCCTTCTTCGCATGCCTTCGTGGTGTAGTGCTTAGCGCACTGAGCGCGTATTCGAGAGGTCCTGGCTCGAGTCCCGGCGAAGGGTCACTTGTAGGATCTGTCTCTACTTTTCCACAATTTGACAGCAGGATAACACCACATACGGCACGTGTTGCTATGAACTGTCTTTCAGCTTGTCAAACACTTTCTTGGCCAGCCAGATCTCTCTCCCATCGACCATGTCTGGGATATGATATGAAGGCGACTGTATCTACCAGGAAATGTTTATAACCTAGCCCGACAACTGGAGCAAATTTGGCAAAAAATACCGCAGGAGACCAACCGGGAGATTTATTTACACCGTGTGGCAGCTTGCATCCAGGCTAGAGGCGGGTCAACAACTTATTCAGCTCGTTACTTTTTAACTATGCAACTCTGAAATGAATCATTCAATTGTTCTAAAATTTTTATTTTCTATTCTGTGCATAATTTTCCTAACCACCAATTTTTGTCTCCATTGGAAAACTCCTTTTTGATGTTTCGATTTTTTTTTGTTATAGAGTGTAAAATTAACTTGATTGTAAGGAGAAAGAAATTTTGCTATGAATGTTATAGAAATATACAAAAATTCCAAAATTCCTGTTAATATATGTTACTCTGCACAATTGTTTCGCCTTCTTATAACTGTAAATAATTTTTAAAGACTTCAGTGTATTTAGAAATGTTCCTTTCACGTCCCCCCTTTTTGTTTCAGAAATATCCCGCATCAAAAATCCTTTTTTCTCCTGGCACATGATTTGTTTTGTCAGAAGTACTCCTGGCGCGTGATTTTATGTACTATCAGATTTATTAGAGTAATCGCCTTCGAAGCTAACGTGATTTCGTTTTTCCTCAATTTTGTGAGTTTGCCTTTCCCAAAGTAGAAATATTCGTATTACCATTTCTAGCTAAGCCAGTATCACATAAGACTACTTCAGAATCCCTATTATCGTGATTAAATTCCATATTTCCATCCCTGAAATCAGGTTCGGCAAAATGGATACGTGTTTTTCTTTATCATAGTTATTTTCGTTTAACAAGCACCTAATCAGATATAATTATATCATCATAATCAAATGTAATTAAATCATTTTGTATAAAATCAAATATAATTATATCGTCAGTTTTTTCAACCTTTAGCTTGAAATTACAGCTAAAAAATCTTTAGCTATTAATTGCACATTTTTTGTTGCGTCTTTCTATATATCAAGAGCATAAACCTTTTCGCTGCCCCCTTCGTTTCTCTGAAAAGTATGCTAATATGCGTTTTGATCGCTACAGCAGCCCGGATCAACGTTAATAGAAATAAGTAATTTCAATAAAACGAAACAAGGCAAAAGTGAAAGCATTCTCATTTCACAAAAATACAACAACACAACAATTAATACAACACATCTAGAAGGAAAATAATCGTAATATGGATTACACCTCTTTCAAAATGTTATTTTAAACTCCGAACAAGGAGTTTGCAGTTTGAGTTTTAAAGATCTAATCGAAGAACTCCAACAGTGGATTTTAAGCAAATATTTCACATAACATAAACCACGATAAAACACGTCACTCACATAACGTTTTAAAGAAATTTGACAGGATGAAAAAAATGTGGGAGGTTGAGCTCTGAAAGATGTTGGATGTGCAATATCTGTGTTAATAAGCTCGATAATAATACCAAAGTTGCACCTGAAAATTTAGTGAAAATATTACAATCAAATCCTAATGAACTGTAGACGGATTAAAAGTTCGTTTATCATGGGCAGTTGAAAATATCTTTTGCACGCGAAAAGACTGTCAATGGAAAACAGGAAAAGGAAAAAAAATATATGGCTAATACAATAGTGATATAAAAATGATATTACAGCATTTTCAAAGATTTCTTTTTCCATAATCATAAGTGATTTAATTCTGCGTAATATAAAGTAAATAAATATTGCACAGTAATGCATAAAAGTTCTAATAATTTTATATGCTAATTTTAATTAATTCATACCTTATTTAAGTAGTCTTATCAATATTAGTCTTTAATATCATTTATAACTTATTTTGAATTCTTTCGTTATGCATAGCTTGGTTTTGCTGTTCAGAATACTGAATTAATTTAACTAACCAAAAGAACTTAAATTCGGATTAAACGTTTCAAAATAGATTTAAATAGTTAATGGTTAATTCTGTTAATTATAAAGAGAGCTATTATTTCCTTGTATTTGCTTACTGCTTGCGCAATAGTAATGATTTTAAATTAACCCTGGACATCGTCTCCACTTTAATGCTGGTTAATTTGGAGTTGACCGTATCTTAGGTTAGGTTATTTGAATGTCACAAAGTCACGAGGGCTATCTGCATAAGAGGAGAGAACCCTTCGTGAAGGACGTTCTAAAGGAAACTGACTCGTATTCACGTTACACATGGGGAAAATCTCTGAAACCAACTACGCAGCCAACTCATTCGCCTGGAATCGAATTCAACCCAGGTCGAACTACCAGTGTTTAGCTGTCATAACCACTCTCCCGCTTGTGGGGCCATTATATAAAAGGGAAAAAAAGACAAATGCAAAAACTGCGAGAAGGATTTTCTAGGAAGTAGAACGTCTACCAAGAGTATAATCTGTCCTTGAAACAATTAGCTTACCAGAACTGGAACGTATGTGAAAATGATTTTAATTTTCTTAAGAAAAAGGCAAAAAATTAAAGAGGAACTCAGAAAAACGCTTCAAATATTAAAAAACTGAAAAACGTTTTGAATAGGTACGTAAAATGATTATACGACAAATGCTTCTATTTAATTCTAACATCAGTGGTTGTACAGTATGTCTAATTAAGTTTGTACTTAATAAACTGAACTTCAACAAATAGTCTTTGAAACACCTTTCGTTTTACACTTTTCAAGTGGTAAATGACATTCAGATATGCACGTTGCTATTATTTTGCATACTGAATTATTTCATGTAAATAGTTTTGGGGCCAAACGAAGAAACTCGATACAAACAGATGATTGTATTTGCCTTTCGTTCTCCATTACTCTATTAATTCTTGTTAGGATAAGTAAAAACATGCTAGCCATTAGCCCAAATTCCAATAACTAAAATACTGTCTCAACAACAAGCAAAAACCATTATAGTGTAAATATTAACTTCTAAAGTAATACTCCTGTTTTAATACCTCCTAGGTAATTTACATTTTTCTTCAATATCCATTCTTTTATGCAAAAGTAAAGTCGTTCAATGAATTCTCTTTACAATCTCTTGGGAAGCTAATAACATCACTTACTGAGAACGTCACTGACTGAGCGAACTATTACTTCAATTTTACTAAGTAACCACTCGGCTGGTGAAGGTAATCCATAGACAGCAGAAGACGCATTCCTTTATCTGTTAATAAAGGATTCCGAGTAATGAGGACAGATGTATTCTCGCTGACAAATGATAGAGATAAGTAGGACTTTTGATTAACCATTGACTGAACTTACTCAATACTCATTCGGGGCATTAGAATCCCCACGTCTAAGTTATATATGGTGCTTTTAACAATTCAGTGAATAAGAAGTGTCAATAGAAAAAGTTCGGAACGTGAAAACAGTAGAAACAATCGGGTAACATAGACAGCACATGCATATTCGATGCGAACTAAATAATTAAAAATAAATATTTATTAACTGAAATTTCAGCGTTAAAAGGAATAACGTTTTGGAGAATGTTCAAACACTCAGTCAAGTTTTAAATCTGATTTTTAACTTCGAAGTTACTTTTTAATTGCTCTTTCATTGAAACACAACCAAACTTTAGAAGTATACATATACATTTAATATTTAATAAGTAACTCTAACCTGTGTTTATATTGTGAACTTCTATTGCGAAAAGAGAGGGGAAAAAGCATACCTCTTCAAACCTATTCCCTGGAAAATGCCATATTGTATACTGATTGGCATATCCATAATTTTGAGTATATATCTAATATCCATATCAGATTTATTGTGAGCTATATAATGTATTCGTACAGTGCAATAGGAGGAAGGAGCTGTTATGTATTACATACTTAACTATTTCAGTTGTGAATTAAAATGTCTTAATTGAAATGATTTAACTTAATTCTGTTATCAGACTTAAAGGTTATTAATTTGTTTTTATTTTGTAGTTGATCTTAAATTTCTTTGCCTTGTTGAAAAGTAATTGCTGTCATTTAATTTTTTTTGACAGTTTTGGTTAACTCTGATTTTAAGTTGCTTGAGTAATTAATTTTCTTTTTTCCTTTAGGTAGTTTGGTTAACTATTTAAATTTTTTTGTTTAGTTAATACTTATTCTTAACTTGTTTGCTTAGTGTTTAATCCTTTGTTAAGTTGACCCTTAAGGTCAATATTTTTAAAGCTCTTTTAAAGTTTTTGCTTACACAAGTTGGTGTTAAAATTTTAACTAAGTTTTGTAATGTGCCCCCTTTTCTGCTAATTTGGGATCCATATTTTCTGACTATGGTGATCGTGTTTGGTGTTGTAGAAAACATAAAATTTTTCCTATGTGATTATTATATTTAATTTGAAGTAATTTTTGATTTTCTGACTATGGTGGTCGTGTTTGGTGTTGTAGAAAACATAAAAAATTTTTCATATGTGATTATTATATTTTAATTGAAGTAATTTTTGATTTTCTGACTATGGTGGTCGTGTTTGGTGTTGTAGAAAACGTAAGAAATTTTTCTATGTGATTATTATATTTTTATTGAAGTAATTTTCTTCGATCTTGTATTAATTAGTATTTAAAAACAAATCCTTAATTCTTTTCGAAAACTTTTTACGTTGCCTTTTGGGAAATCAAGATTTATGACTTTGTTATGACATTTTGTTCGCCCAGACAGTGGCCTGGGAAATATCTGTCAACAAGTGAGATTTCTGCACCCTGCCGGAGAGGACACATTTTACATACAATTACGCTACGCCAAGGTTGAGGAGACGGGGTGATTCGCTTACTTGCAGGCTTTCACCATGCTGGATTGGGACCCCGAGACGAGGCTAACTCCTGCTGACAGGTTGATGACCTGGATGTTGGCGATTATTCGCCAACATCCAGCATCCCAACTCCCTTGCTTCACCTTCCTGTGTGCATGCTTTCCCCTGTGGTTGCAGTGCATTTGGCGTGTTTTGTACCATCTCGGATCGCCAAACGAGTATTTGGCGGAAAGAAGAAAAAGGCTTGCAGCGACCTACGAGGGGGGAGACGTTGGCAGACGGCGAGAAGGAAAATTACTGAAGGTGTCACGAGACCAGTAAACTGTCGCTTCGTCCCGAGTAGCTGTCTGCGTTATCATAGAACGATGTCTGAAGAAATGGAGGAGTGAAAACCACCTATGTTGGGCGACGCAATGAGGACGAATCTCACAGAGAAGGAGCGGAAGGCTACCATTACCTGCTCAGTTTACTAATTTTCATTCTTTTACCTTATAGCTAAAAATGTGGCTGCGCTGTGACGTGGCAAAAGTACCCTTCGCTTGTATGATGTTAAGGGCAGCATGTATCTTCATGGAAGCGGTATGAAATGTACTTGTTAAATCGGTATGAAAAATTTTATTTTGTTTTTGTACACCACCACCATCACCCATGTAAAATTTTGTACTAAATCAGTTTATCTCCAATAAATCATGTATTTAATTTAACTTATCTTGTAATGTCTTCACTTTCAACTTAGAACACTGGACACAATAGATTAATTAAAACTTGAATGGCTTATTATCTTTTTAAAATCAAACACAACGCAACATTAATTACTCTCTGTTGGAGTATTTTCTGGTACTATTTACTGTTATATTTGAAACACACAAGATTTACAGTCTAAATGCTGTTTAATCATGTATGTCATAAACTTTTACACCCATGCAATATTTGTTATAGTCATGTGATTTAGAGTTGTTAACCTAATTTTGTCTTACATGTGTTATTGAACCTTAAAACTTAAAATTTTAAATTAGTAAAAAAACTCCAACAGAGCACTCAGACCTGGCTTTGCTCGAGGCACCCTTACACAGTTAATCATTCCAACCTCTAGAGGAGATCCAAGGAGGCATAACACCATGGTCAACCCAGACGGACTACTTTATCTCACAACGTCTGAGTAATTGCACACAAAGACAGTGGAAACAAAAACCTAAAAAACAAAGAACGCTTGTTTGACATCGGCCGTCCCTCAATGTTGACTCCCAAGGACAACCTTCGATATCAAACCATGTAGCGTCCCTACAACCAAGGGGCAAACAAGACCCTAGCATATGGTCCCTGCCGAGCCTGAAGCTACCACCGACGCCTGAAGCTACCTACGGTTCTAGTCACTGTGAAGACTGTATGTGAATGCATTACAGAGGATATTAATTGGCATATAATTAAGTGCACGCTTATGATGCTCATTGAATTATTTATGGGTATTTTTTATATTCATACCTCTTGCTTTTGTTGGATTAAGTTGGTTAATATGTTTAGCGTTTTGGTACCTACCAATGGAATTGACAAGAAATTCAGAACAAATTTAAATATTACCCTACATATTATACATAATTAAGTTGAGAAATTTTCAAGATATTAGAATTCCCATCTTTCGTAATTACTAGAAATGAGAATTATTTAAAGGCAATATACCGATTATTTTTATTGACTTAAGGTACAGTTGTATACGTTCTAGATAGATAAGGTAAAATTTAGAGACGTACCTTAAATAGTTCACTATTAAGTTAAACTATTACATTTTTTATCTCATAATGTTCAATAAATTTCTTAAACTAACTAAAACTCCAGGTTTTAAAGCCCTATAGGAGTTTAATTTTGTCGCTTTTTAACTGTTACTTTTGTTACGGTCACAGCCTGCCGCGCCTTGAAATTATAGAGCACCTTTTCATCATGACCATTAGATGACCACCTTTCAAGTAACATAATATTTTTTTTCTGAAATGAACAAAGACATTCAATATGACATTTCTAAGACGACTACTCAACGGGAGATTAAGAACGTCTGGGAATGTGAGTGGCCGTCTTAGACAGGCTTCATTATACTTTATGTCTTACAGCCGAATTGAGTGTGAATGAACAGAAGTGATGGTTTATGTTAGCAATAAAAATGCTTATGTTCTTTCAAAGTGTATTTTATTAGTAAATGATATTTTACACACAGCTTTCAGCTGACTGACGTACCAAAGGGCCCGGGTTCGAATCGAGAAGGCATGGATGTAAATTGTCTGTCCCCTCATAGGAGGCAACACTGGTACACTTATTATAGGTGGCTCCATAATAAAATGACCACAGCTTCCGGCCGTAGTAGTGTTTAATGCCTCTAACGGTTAGTGCCCGCTATTGGAAATAATAAAAGAAGAACAAAAAATCCTGGTTTTCAGTATTATTACCTCGGGTTTTAAAGCCCTATAGGAGTTATGATTTAGATGTTTGTTTTACTTAGATTTATCTATTTAATAAAATATTGCATGGAATTTAGGCAGATTAAAAGCGCTATTTTTATAAAATAAAATTACGATTATTTCTTCAATCTCATTTTTGGGTAATATTCATATTTCAAAAGCACTAAAACTTTCATAATTAAGACAGAAATTAAATTTGTTGAACCTATTTACTTTATGTTCTTGCATTTTCTTTAAAATGGGCACAGAATTAATATTGACATTTGAACATATTTTTAAGGAAAATGTATTTTAACTTAGATTTAGTTAAATTCTCTCGGGTTTTTCACTATGCATGTCAGCTAGAGCATTTTTTAATATAATAAAAGAAGCATCTAAAAGGCGTACACATTTTTAAGTAACACGTTATAAGATTCTTCTATGTTTTGGGTTCTAACTTCTCCCTTCAATTTTCCCACCAGAATGCAAATTAGTCAGCGTGTATTTAAGGTAAAGTTTTCAGATTGTAAGAAAGCGTGTTCCTTCTCTCAAGGCCACGTTACTAGGTTGCTAGATAAGAATTTCAGTCTGCGGCCTTGCATTATAATCGCCACACTGGTTAAGAGCAGCCAGCTTCGCCTTAAATAGATATGAGTAGCCTTCGGCTACCAGCTTACTTGGATTTAAATTTACATTTAATTGTTCATTAACGTTATCTCGCCACAAGTGATGGATGTACTTGTAAGCACCAGGTATGCCTTCTGCTCTTCTTAGTTTGAATAAAAGCGTCTTTTACGCCTTCTCAAGTTTCAGTCGTTATGTTAGACTTACCGTCTGCCAAGAATTTGACCGCTATTAAATGATTGAAAAATATACCAAACGTTATAATATTTGAAAAGATGCAAGATAAAAATTAGAGGAGAAATATTATTATATGGAAAAGATAGTAGAAAATTCTAAAAATTAAACATTTATAAAGTATTTTAAATTTTATCTAAAATCAGATTAATATTTTCATGTTCTTTTTATAAGCTTGTAAGATATGTCTCCCGCCTTCTTAGCATGCCATGTAGTGGTCAGCACGCTCGGCGGGTATTCGAATGTACGTGGTTAGAGTCCCGGCCAGTGCATAGCTCATTTCATGTCTCTCAGCATAAAAAATCCTAATGATTCTACAAGTGGCACCCGAACTGAAAAACGGTGGTGGATGATGATTCTCCATCACCAGGATTTGGCGATTGGGTCCCACAACACCCAGTCGCCCTTTAAAAGGGAATTACGTAAGGTATTTCTCCCGCCTTCTTATCATGCCTTCGTGGTGTAGGAGTCAGCATACTCAGCGCGTATTCGAGAGGTCCGTGGTTCGAGTCTCGGCGAGGGCATTGCTCATGCTTCATGTATCCTGCTTCGAAGTAAGCTAATGTCTCTACAAGCTTTTGTTAAAATAAGATTGCTACGATACTAGATTGCTAGATAAAATAAGATTTGCAGTTTTCAACCTTGCATTATATATTGCTGATACTGAATCTCCAAACAGGTTAAGATGAGATAACTCTCGTTAAATTAAGTTTTGCAGCCGTCTGATATTAGCTGACTTTAGATTTATATTTGATTAGTCATTAAAGTTATCTCGCCGTAAGTTCTGCGTGAGCTTGTAAGCACCAGTGCGCCTTCTGTTCATCTTAGTTTTAGCGAAAAGGTCTTTTGCACCCTTCTCAAATTTTAGCTGTTATTTTAGAGTTAATGATTAGATCTAGAGTACCGTAAGTTTGTTTTCCAGAAATCAGATTTAGAGTATATTTTATTTGCAAAACTAAAATTAAAATAAAATTTAATACAACTGAAAAATCATTTTACAATTTTTAATAAAGAACGAATCCTAACTGCAGAACTATATTGTTAGATAAGACATATTTTTGTGAGCGGTTTGCGCTTTCTCTATGAAACGCATCTTTTCCATTCCTCCCTCTCCCCCCCGCTCAAAAAAATGTCTTTCTTGATCTCCATTTCCAGTTTTTCTTTTGGTGTCCAGCTCAGAAGATTTTCGAGACAATAAGATATGTCATACTATCCTTAGAGGATTGAATATACTGCCCACCACTTTTCTCTGCTTACTCTTCTTGGTAAGGTTTTATGGAGCATAGCATAAACGCTTCAGTTTACTCGATGAAGCATACCACAAGCGACTCGACAGGGATTTTTACCGCTTGTCAAAATAGATAGCTAGGTAAATGTTTGGAGCGTGTGCGTAGACTCTAAATGTCGCTCCTCTGATGCCTTGATTTTTACGGCGGAGAGGACGAAAATATAGGGATTTTGTATTGTATGATCATGTCGATGGAGAACTAAAAAAGACTTCGTGCAAGGGATATTTATCGGACATAAAAGAGGAAAGCTTGAATAAACTGCGACCTACTGAGATCAGAAGTGATGCTGCAACTCGTATATAACAAAGTTTATGATTACAGAAATGTCAATTGTTGAACCTTTAAACACTTTGGGTTTTAGATTTGTTGCAATTTATTCGGAAATGATGTTTTGAAAATAGTCTTGGGAACTCACACCTTATTTATAGCTTCACCAGCTATAAATTTTCAAACCCCTTTAGAAGATAAATCAGATTACACTGAGTGCAATAGATAAGTAACAAGTTTATATTTCGTGAGCTTTATTAACTTGAACACAAAATTTAAATTAATAGCAACGAAAATTTAAGCTTTTAAAACACATCAAAGTTTATGTGCTCTAAATTATGAAAGACATATTTTGCTAACGAAGTGACTGCAATGTACTGTTAATGTTTATCGCATCAGCTTAGTCCACAACTTTTATTGAATTACTGTTAAGTCTCAAAATTAGCAAATCTAGGACACTAACGTTTTATTTTTTTTAACTCAGTATTGCGTTTTCAGTAAAATTTCCATAAATTCATTACGACTGATTTGCTTCTTACAATCATCATTATAATCAAGATCGCGTATAATCTCTTCAAAACTATTGAGAATCACTATGGAAAGAAATTTCTCAATTTAGAAATTTTTAATCCTCTGCTATTTACAATATATTAGCGTTTCAACTGCTCAAATTTACATATGAAATAATTTATTTTCTTTTTTCTGCCATTAGCCTAATGATCGTACTTTCAGCTGCCGAATGCCAAATATTGGTGAGTCAAGTTATACATTCATATTTTTTTCAGATTAACATATATAATAAATTCAGCTCATTCTTCATGCGTAAATAAATGTGTACTAAAATACTATGTTACAATGAACACTGTCACAATATCTTCTCTATATTTGAAACTATATCAATAAAACCATATTTGAAATTCACAATGGCCCTTAAAACCATTACTTAACATCAAATCAATAAATTTAAAATTTTTGACTGCTCCATAAACATCCGAGATTATGAATTGCATATAAAGGCACGCCAAACTGTTTAATAATAAAACTGATTAGTTTTGCCCTTCGCAATGCTGTTTATGCAGCGTATTCTGAACTTTTACCATTCTGAGCTTTTATTTAAAAAGTAAAGGTTCGTTATGAATACTACCAACAGTGATATTCCGCCTTTAAGCGCGGATGCCGAGCGAATGAACGAGAGTTCGCCGCTGCTAATTTGCTTTCTGAACCTAATGACAACGAGGCTAATATGATTCAACATCATAATCTAAAGGATAACATCGAGAACCTGCAATCGGAGTGTGATGCTCTGGAGATTGCCATTAAATCTGCCAAGAAACACAAAATTACTGGTCGGACCGTCGACAACCTGATGAGAATATTGAAAGCGACCAATGAATACCTGGAATTCACACGAGGTAAATACCAAAGCTTTATTTCTAAGGCAGGCTTTGTTCCCTCTAAGCCTAATGTCAATGCTAATACTTTAGTTGTTAGAAATATTGATGTTAATACAGCGGAAGCTGTGAATAATACTAATGATGATTTTATCTTACCTACGAAAACGGCTAAAACACTTAAACGTAATAACATTCAGAAATGCATTGATGTTTCGAAAGATTTAATGTACGAAATACTGATCGTAATGAGAATGTAAATGATAGTACAAGTAATAATAGTACCCAAACGAAGCAGGTTACGCAGCAGCAGACACAACCCCACATAACAAACATTCCTCCTATCATGATTAAACCGACTGAAAACTGTGAATGGACTGAATACTTGGAAAAGATTTCCACCATGACTGACGACAAATTTCTTGGAAGACTAAACGAAGAGCTAATTAAAATACTCTCTAGCACGGAGGAAGATCACAGGAAATTAACGAGCCTTGTTAATGCTGAGCAAGTTGAATATTAAATCACAAATCTCCAATTTAAGCGGCCTATTAAGGTTTTACTACGTGGCTTCTCCATCAACACCAGTTGTGACAAAATTACATTGGCCCTCAAAAAACGGAGGATTTTCAGTTTACAAGGTCGTAGAGCTCATCCGACGGCGGACTCGAGTATCAATGTCGCTTTTTATGGTACAAACTCTACCCTTGGACTACGGCGAGCAAATGTACAGCTTGACTTATTACTATTTTCCATTGAAGTAGAAATTTGTTTCTAAAAATCAGGTTCCCCAATGTCACAACTGCCAGTTGTGACACAACCCTTCAGAAATTTGCCATCTTAATCCTCGCTGTGTTAAATACTGACTGGGGAATAGAACTAAAGTCTGCATGCAAGTGAGAAAGATCGAGGCGCTGACCTGTTGCAATTGCCAGGAGACGGGACATTGAGCGTTTTATCGCGGATGTGCAAAATTTTCCACGAATAAGCCCAATAAGAAGACCTTGACAAATCCTGGAGTCAGCTACTGGCAGGCCTTAACAGAAAAACCCTCTGTTTCACAAAGACACCAAATTACCAGAAATTCACAGGGAAATCCGCCTGCTGCTGCTAACAATCAATATTCTATGAAAGCACTTCTCAACTTCAGAATTTATCTATCTAACTTGATTTGCAATAATAATAAATAAAAGTACGCATCTACGAAGATTATCACGACTATTAACAAGAATGAAATTCACTTAAGAATTCATTTATGATACCCTGCTTATACCTGAGATTTCATTTTCGCTCGTTACATCTAATTATGGTCATAATTCTTGCTTTAATATTTTTACATATCGAAACGTAGATTCCCTTTTTTGCTGCTATTGACGAGTTAGAACACATACTTTATGTTGTAAAAAGGCCTATAAAGTAAAATTAAACTAAAATACTTTAATATCGTCTGCTGGATGCCCCCTTATCCACTAGACAACTGACGCCTCGTTTATGCTAGTGATTGTTGCACAATTTTGTACTATGATCTGAATCGGTAGTCAGAACATCTATTCGGTCAGTACATTTTGCTAATTTATGTCACGCGTCATTAATATGAGAATTTAAATAACTGTCTCTTACCACATCTGCAAACCTCGGGTGTTTTACCTAATGCTTATTCCACCAAGGTAAGCTTTGTATTGCCTGTTTTGGTACATGTAAATGAAACCTTTCCGAATTGCTTTAGGGAATAATTGTCCAGCTTCGCTCCTATAGCCTCCAAGACACCCTCATATTGCAACACCAAATCACATCGTCTTCTAATTCATTAAACAGTTCATACGGAAGCAAATAATCTCGAAAATGCCTTTCTTGAAAACTGCCAAGAAATGGCACTGGGAATGTATTTAAATATTCGTGAATGGATGATAATTAGGACAATCAAACTGTAATAACGTAAAATGTACTGACTGTTTGCCAAACTTTAGCTATTAGCAAAGTCTACTAACAATGAAAGCTCAGGTAACAAAAAGATCATAAAACTTCCTCGCTACAACTTCTTGTACAATTCTGTCTCAAAGCTTAATGTGCATTTTTTAAATACCAGGCAAAGATGACGCAAAAAAGTGACGCAAGAGAAGCATTTACATAAGGTGAAAAACTGAAAGAAATAAAGAAATGCCAAATCAGCTACGAACAATTAGAAATTAATTTTAAAAAATAAAATATGATTCGACTTTGAAATACATAAAGATGCACTGTTTTAAAATGTATTTAAAATATTGTATTCTTGACAATTCTTCTATCATCTGTATTCTACGGCCATTTTCTAAATTTCATTAATCATTTTTTCATAGTCATCTTTTCTGTTTCTCTTAGTTTACGATTTGACACAGAATAGTTTAGGCTTAATAAACAGCGACATTATTTAAATAGGACTTAAATAATTTTCTAAATTACCTTATCGTAATCAGGGTTAAATTTTTATCACACGATTTCAATTGATTACTAGAAAGAGGTTAAAAAGAATTTCTATTACACACTCCAACTAAATTAAGAGAAGAAACTGAAATTGATTTGCATTTGTATTAATGAACCGAACAGATTAAACCTACCTAGGAAACATCCTACTGCTGATATCAGTAATCCTCTTCTATCATATCTAAATTTGAATTATACTTCTTACCACATTTAGTTCACCATAGCAACATAACGAGCTTTCCAAACTACAGGAACTCAATCTTGACAATGCAATTGTTACTTAGAGTATTTATTTCAACAGTCCTGACTCCCAAAAGTCTATTGCAGAGTCAACAGGAGATTAATATCTAAAAATGAAATACACATTATTATCAGTATTTTCGCTATTTCTTGAATTAATCTCCCGTTTTTCGTTACGCTGGCCTATAAACGTATTGAATTAGTCTCTTGTATTAAAATTTAATTTGCTTCAGGATTCTGCAATAGGTTTCCTTTACGTTTATTTTTGAAATAGTCGTAATTATTGCTATACAGATTAAGTAAATCGAAATTTTATCTAAATTTTCAGTTAAAACTGGAATGCAAAGAGAGAAATATACGATAATGTTTTCTTGTTTCCTGAGTTCTTCTACTCTTTATAGCAAAATGAATTGTTTAATATTAGAGAAATTAAAAGGGAAGATTTAAACTGTCGGTAATAATTTAGGTTAATTGCTTTATTAAAATATTTAAGGCCAATAAACATTGGTAGTTCATAACCGTATCAAATCCGGGGAAACAAGCAGGCTGTGTAAACGCTTTTGTGGGTTTCTGCCCCTCCCCTCCACAAGAGTAATATGATTGCGGTAAAACTGAAGAGTTCTTTGTAAAAGTATTTTTCACGTGACGGAAATAGTCCTTGTCTGCTTTGCTTAAATCATTTTATAGTCTTGTTCTTTTATGAAGCATAAACTACAGCTTTAAAATCCTGTATGAGGCATTGAACCCCTGTCTTAAGTGTAACAGAACGTCAGAAAAAGGGTGTAAAGAAACCTTTATTCATTCACTATATCTTCACAGATGGCCCTACTTTGGCTTACAGAAAGCCAGCACTTTTAGCATAACTAAAAACAGATAATGATTAATTTAAAATAAAATGTAATATATCTAGCCTAACGGCTCACATGACGCGCAAGAAGGTTCTAACCCGTTGGCGTCATCGGAAATAGCCTAATGCTAGAAGGTCTCAGTGCCACAGAATCTATTGCTAGTAATTCAAAACAGCTGAATGGCTTTCAAGCAGACATAAGACGCTCCCTCTAACTGAAATCGCCTTCCAAAACCTTCCTTTAAATAGCACTTTTTCTACCTCATCTGAATAAACGCGTACTAGCTTATGAACATTATGGCAAGGAGCGCGGATGAAAATAAGACTGAAAGAACAGTTTAAGTAAATTTAACAGTTAGCTAAATTAAATAAATCTCTACATCTTTTTCTGCCAGAGTTTAAGCACACGGAAAAACGACCTTGTTAAAGAATTTAAATTCTAATTATCTAGCTATCTAAAATTTTCAGAGCCAAACCCTTACAAAAACATGAAATTTTAAGTGGATATGTGTGTACAAAAGAACTGGATTTTTCTTCGCAAGGTACAACTTTTCTAAAGCTCACATCCTTGCAGAAAATCTGGAAGAAAAAGGAAATCAGGAAAATACTCTACAACCATGCTATAGTTTTGCAGAACATTTCATTTAAATTTATCTGAACTTTCATTCCATTCATATATTCCGGAATTTAAGTCTCTTCCCCCATTGCTCTCCAGAAGAACTAGAGTGTAATATCGAGACAATGTCTCTTTTATGCGTAACGAAAACGCAACCAGCTAACTGACAACCAGCTACTGGTCGCAGACATATACTTCCAATTACAGAAGTGTTTAAAATGACGAAAATATTCATGATCTGACGTCTGGCTACGTGAAACTTAAATATATATATAACAAAATCTAAACTCTAACCGCTTAATGTTTTATTTGTTTTCCAAATTCGATCAAAACAATGTCACATGTTTTATTGCATTTGTGTTCATTTTACATTTGTAAGCAGGAAAATGTTATTAAAATTACCATTTGTAAAATTTTTAAGCATTTAGAACAACTTTTTTCTATTAACAAAGTAATAATATTTTACCTGAGAGTTGTGTTTTTTTCTTACATCAGTGCTGACAAGGAAATTACATTACAGGTTGTATATAGAAACAATATACAGGTTTCTCATCAAGAGTCTGCGATGTTTGAATCCCTAGTGGCCTAGCCACTCAACCAATCGAAATAAAATTGCTATTTGAAGGTATGCGCTCGAGATTGGAATAATTAAAAACTGATAGAGATCTCACTGTTACACATTGGAAAATCATAAATGGGGATGGAATAATAAACTTATGACAAATTTGAATGAGGTAAAACATTGCAAAGAAGAGCATTTGAAAGGACCAGTGACAACACAAGAGAGAAAATGGAAAACAACTTTTATTGGAATTAAAATTTTCAGCGTGTCCACCTTCGTAAACAACAACGCATTGCATGCGGGATATTGTTGATAGTAATGACAAACGTAACAACCCAGGAAGAATCTATTGATTCATGCTTTAGGATCTCTGACAAATCTCGTGGATCTGATGTATACACCTTAGATTTCAGATAACTAGAGAACATGAAATCTACCAGAGCGAGGTTGGAGAATCTCAGTGATCACGAAACTTCAAAGTTGCAGGACGGGACTCTTATCTTGAAGCGTTGTACGCTTTGAAAAGTTTGAAATTCCGTCAGCACTTTCTTCCTCTGTCCTCTCTTGTGTTGTCATTAGACCTTTACAATGCTCTTCTTTGTAAATATTTTAAGTCAGCAATTTTCTTCATACTTGTATCGTTCCAACTTCATTTATGATTTTTCAGTACGCTGATCAGTTGGAAAAAATAGTATATTGTCATTAAAAAATTTCGAAATATTTTCATTGTAACCGTAACTGTGAGAGTTCTTTTGTTTTAAATCATGACAATGTACAGCGCATATCTTCAAATAACAAGATCTGAAAATTCATTTCAATTGCCTGAGCGGATAGGCCTCTAGGAATTCACATATCGGGAAATTTTTTTATAACAGCCCTGTAATTACTTTACAAATATGTTCGGTTACAATTAACACACTTATATTCAGTTATTCCTTTTTTAATTTGGTCTTAAGACGAGGGTCTCGGTGCAACGTCACAGTTCAAGCAAAACCACCGACTCTGTTTTTTAATTCTTTTGCTGTCGTCATTTCTCCTCAATGAACAAATAGCACTGCCTTGTGGATCGTAAACTGATGTTCCCTGTAGGTAAAATTACATCTGCAAAATGTATTTCTTTCTGCTAGTCTTAGTGTAGGTGGTAAGTATCCAGGAAGACCTTTTCTTTACCTTTCACCGCTCGATATCTTTTAGTTAGTCAAACGATAATGTTCAATCGGAACACTAAATTCCTATCTTTACCGTTTATACAAGTTTCTTAGATAATTTTCATACAAGATATATACAGCACTTTTACTACATTCAGACTAATTTACAGACATCTCAGAGTTGGATTCCGAATCACAGTCTGACTGGCAGGAAATCAGCTACATACCTTCTAAATCAACCATTATTTTATGGCACAAGCATTTTAACTACTTGTACACCAATAAAATTTGAAATCAGCACTGAAATACGTACGAAACTATAAATACTGAAAGATGAAAACAACCGAGTCTTGCAAAAGACGCGAAAAAATGTTCGCGCGTTTTTGAACAATTCAGGACTGAATAAAATACTTCGCAAATTATGATTTAGTGGGCATCTACTGCCATCTATACGGCTAATTTGATATTAAAAATAGAAAATTTACAAATAGAACACTAAAATCAACACAGAAATAAGTTCACCCATTCAGCGTGAACTGATTTCTGTGTCAGTAAGGCATATCAGTAAAAGCTGACCCGTAGGGTGCATGGCCCAAACAGGAAAGTGCTTAGTGCCGTCTCCCCGTTCATATGCTTATATTTAGGAAAGTTTTCTCTTCGTTATGAAAAAATAAAATTGCAAGAGTTTTGACTCCCGAAATCGAAATTAGCCAGAATCTTTAATTTCAAAATTTGCAATTTTTGATGTCATTTTCAACTTGCCTTAAAAGTTCGGTTAATGAAACTAGAATAATTCGAGGAAATAAGTTTAAATGAAGTGCAGCAAAACGTGCGTATAACTGAAAAGGAAGCCGTGTGGTGTCCACATTAGACATTTTTAATACAACCAGTACTTGTTTCTTTTAATTCTATTTTTTATGCGTATAGTACTACGTTACAGTAACTTTTATTTTTCTGTGTTTATTGCTTTTTGTTTACATTTATTAATTTAAATTCATAAGAAATATTTCTGTATCAGTATTAACTACACGTGATGATAGGCATGATAGGCGATGATAGGCGATGATAGGCAATTAATTACAATTAATTCGAAACTAATTAAAAAATAAAGATAGTATTCATACAGAACAGTATTTAAAAATAAAAATAAATAAAAAATATGAAAAAAATGAAATGAAAATTAAGAAGCAAATGTAATGAAAGTAATATACAAGTAAACGTGTAATAGACAATGTGTTTCTATATATTAATTGGCCAAAATTAATTGTAAATATTATTTACATTTTACCTTAACCAAAGGTGATTTCAATATGGCGCATTCATAGCAACATGCTTGAAGCTCCTAAAGGTTGCCTAGATTAAAGTTTGGAGGAATTCATTCTACTATTATGTTACTAGCAGCATCTGTATTGGTGTGAAAAGTCAGACAGGATGGGGCCCCGAGTTTCCTTACAGTGCCATGATTTAGCAAAATAAAATGACAGAAAGTTATAGTAAAAACTGTTTTGTAAGAACCGTAAAAAATGAAGAAATGTAGAATAAAACTGATAATTTTGTAACTAACTCTGGCTGAAAGTCGATGCAAACGGAAAAAAATACATCTAAAAATGACGGATGCCAGAATATGTACAATTTTTTACAGCTTAGTTACAAAATATACAAATCTTTAAACCCAACAAAACATTCTTTCTTACCTTCCTTTACGGTTTCAGATATGCTTACCATAGCTTATTAGTTTAAAGATTAAACTTGATACTCAACGCCAGCTCTTTTGAAAATCGTTAATAAATTGTGTAGATATGCTATTTTCCTTAAGTACTTCTGTATGTAAAACAATCTCATCTTTTAAGTCATCAACTTCTATATAGATTTTTTTAAATTTTATTAATTTGATTGAGTGTTTTTTCTACATTACTTTCCTAGGTATACTGCATTTCCAGTTAATAAGTTTAACAGTATTAAAATTAAAAATTCTTCTTTTATCATAAAATTTCATTTTTTATAGTTAGTAATATGTAGATGATAATCTAGTTCTTGTTGATTTTATTGATTTTATTAATTTTTAAGCAAGAAGGGTAGATTGGGAATTTTTCTACAGAATCATAAGTATGAAAAATAATTATGTCATCAATGTACCTGTAGGTATTTGCAAAACGTTTTAAGCTTGCTTGGTTAAGAGATTGTTGAAAATAAAATTCTTTAGTAAGTAAATATATGTCAGAAAGTTCTGTCGAGAAGTTCGCACCGATAGAAATGCCATTAATCTGATCCAAAATGGTGTAAATGAATTTAATATAGTTTTTAAACAGTGTGCAACAGACGTATGTTTTGCATTTATCTATACTAAGTATCGAAAGCATTTCTAGAAATAAATTTGGAAGTTACAATAAACTGTTGTAAATTTCTTGTAAGAGGAGAGTAGCACGCAAATTCTCAAAATCATAACAATTAATTTATTACAGTTCATTTATAAATTTTCTTTCTCTCTGTCCCTTTATATATAATATCTTTATATATATTATTTATTACATTTGGGATATTTGTACTAAAATTTAAAATAGTATTCTAAATGCTGAGGATATGCACGAACCAGAAATTTATTTTAGTAATAATTCATAGCAAAAAAGGAAGGTATTAATAAAAACACGGAAAATAAATGCATTGCAATGTTCTTTAAAATGCAGAGCTAACTCGCAAGACCTTCAACAGAACTTCTAATGCCCTGCATGCATTTCTGATCTGTTACATATATCGTTCTTTTATATTTGCTTCTTCTTTTACTTAAAACTCATCGCTAAGATATCCCAAGGTACGATATTTTCCAAAACGTGCTTCTTGTAGCACTATTCCAAGTTTAGTCAAAGCGAATGGAATTGTCTCTGCTGAAAGGTTTTCTTCCAACACCACAGAGCACTTTTTTTCTCTTTTTTCTTCCGATAATGCATCAACTCTTAAAAACAAGCAAAAAATCTCAGATATCCTAACGAGAACACCGATGCAGTGCAATGAAAACAAGCAAATAAATAATAAATGGAGCAACGTCTAAGGCGGCGAACGCAGAAAGAGCGGAGGAACGGAGTTTTGAACAAAAACATAAAGACAACGCAATTGAAAATTCCGCACGACTACAAAGATAAAAGCCGTTTAAAAATAGAAGCCTTTTTCAGGTGTTTTCAGAACTATAATTTGCGACCTTAACCACAAATCTCACGAGTAATTATAGTTGTACTTTCGAAAAATAATGAGGAAGTCTTGTAAGCTATTAGCAGACCATTTTCGAAACACTGATATAACATTACTTTAAGCTGTTAAAGCATAAATAGTAATTGACAGATGTGTAAATGCTGGAAGTTGCGTCCTCATTGTCAAGGGATTATATAAAAAAGGCAGGGTTAATTTTTAGGTTTTTTGAACGTAGTAGGTCTTTGATTTATCGTTTCCGCAACGATAATTTTTCAACACATATCATTCAAATTTTTGGTACGTAATGAATTCTATATAAATTATATTATTAATTACTACATCCAACATTCCCGAATTTTACCGCAATAATCGTTTTTAAATCCCGTTCCTGAAATATTCTTTAACATTCATTCGGAGTTTTGAAGGAATTTGAAGCGAAGTACATAATTATTATACGTGGTATTTTTTTTTTGGATTAGAAATATAGAACATTTTAGTTCCTTAATGCTTCTCAGATTTTAGAATCGCGTCTGCGCTAATTTACACCCATTTATTTCTAAATGCTATCTTGTTGCAAAATGCAAATGTTTAGTTCTCGCTATTTTTCGGGGATTTTTGGATTGGTTTTCAATTTGGAGTATAAAGGAAGGACATAAAGGAAACCAAATGGACAAAGAGAGTTCCTGGCTTAGCTGAGAACGCTTTCTAGAGAATTCAAAGTATTTTCGGCTTTTCGTTTGCGCAACTTACAGTCAAAATATTCATATGAATTTTAAAAATGACGAAACTTATTATTTTCAAATGAGGAAATTCAGCCAAGAAGCAAAGGACAATCCCGACATTGCGTTGAAATACGGATTTATTTTATAGTATATTCATGACGAAGTTAAAAACAGTATTTATAAACAGTATGTTACTCAGTTACAAATATGTTAAAATTCTCTAGTTCCATCGTTTTCTGCCATTCATCATTTTTGCTCCTTGTCAGTGAAAAATGACAGTCTGTAGTTACACCGTACATGAAGCTGTCAAAAAGTCGTTAAAGATTTTGGAAATTAAAAATATTTGTAAACAAGTAAAAATAAAAACAAATGGATGAATAAATAAATATAACTAAACAAATATAGAGGCAGGTCGCAGAATTTTTTAGAACAGTTTTGCTTCGCTATAAAAATATTCATTTGCTTGCAAATTTCTTTTCTACTTGCAGCTATTTAAGTTTTAATCCTCATCTGCTAATTGACAGTTTTGATTTAATTCAACGTGGCAGTTTTAAAGAAGCAATTAATGGAAGACTTGTCTGCTCTATCCGATGAAAATTATTCATATCTAGTTATTATAAAACACTGTGAAAGCGATAGTATGTCAATACACTGTGAAAGCCATAGTATTTCAATATCTAAAGCTGACATAGATAATATTGCCAACAAGAATTGAAAAACTAAATGTCAAATTTGGCTTCAAATGAAAAAATTGTCCCAATTACATATCCAAGGAGCAAACTGGATGTTTCGAATTTTGCAAAGGTAAGACATTTAATGCTAAAAGAAACTCCCAGTTCAACGGGCAGTAGCAAAATCATTAAAATTCTCAGTGTGAACTGTAAATCAAGGGATTAGTTCTGATCTGAATCGTAAAAAGGCAAAAAAAGTAATGTGCATCGTCTTTCTCCACCACATATCTCCGAAAGCAGAATCTTTTATGAGACACATTTATCCCAACAAAAATATAAAAATGTTGTGACAATAGATAAATCTTGGGTGTATTTAAATGACTGTAATAAACAGAGATCCATTATTACGATCAAAGAGGAGAAACAAAACTTGACACATGGTTCAAAAAATCAAAAGAAAGTTTTTCAAAGAGGTATATGATTGCTGCTGGGTTTTCATATAACGGCAAATTAAGAATAGGGAAGAGTGAATAAAAATGTTAAGATCAATTCCACATATTATCAGGAACATATCTGATACCCAGTTTTCAAATATGAAATCACTTCTTCTTAGTCACAAGGCCATCAATCAGTAGAACTGCATCAAGACAAAGCGCGCAGCCACACGTCAAAATTTATTTTTCCTGAAAAAAAAATAGAACGAAAGAGGGGCATCAACCCCCTACCCTTCACTCATATCTCTACTAAATATTCCGATGTATCACCTATGGATGCTTGTGCTTTTGGACTTTTAAAGCGGATTGTCCAAAATTCTCCTTTTAACCCTCCTTGGACTTTGGAAAGCTGTTCAAGAGGAATAGGATAAAATAACTCTAAAGAATAAGCGTTATTAAACAGAACATTTGAAATAAAAAATTTTAAGTAAAATATTTGTGTAAATACAAGGAAAATGGTCTAAACTTGTGAGAACAGCCTCGGTATAATTATAAATAAATTAACATAAATAAATGTATATTAAGCAAATAAAAAATGTAAGGGAATGTAATGCTGTGTATTTGCAACGAAATGACTGCATGTGAGAGGATGTTTCTGATAAAGAATCAGTATTTAGTTCAATCCTTCAGAGACAGAGGACATTGTAGGATAAAAGCAGTAGCAATCAGAGTATTACCGAAAAGGTTTTTGTATACAGCAAGAAATTATTTGTATGTCATAACAATAATAACTCTGAGAATATGCCTTGAGAAATGGTAATCAAAGCAGTTGCCAATCAGGTTCTCATTGCGTTGTTCACTGTAGAATAAGGCTTTCTTTATCGGTGACAACTCGAGATGTTGTCTAGAGTATTAATTCTATACAGAAGGAAAAGGATTTGAAATAGTATAAGGGAGATATTCATAATTCCTATGAAAAATGCAATTAAACAATTGCATGGATTTTGCTTTCAATTTTATGTTTTACAAGGTGTTTTCTCGATGCCAGGTAATGTAACAATTATGTAAATTTTATATTTAAGGCTAATGAACTTTGTGTGCATTTACATCAACAGCACTTTTATCTTCCCATAATCTGTAGCTCAGTTTTCCTCGTTCCTGGATTTCATTCTCTTTAAGCCCTCGAAACACACTTTATATACACAGTCCAGTCACATTAATGTGACCACCACGTACTTTCCATGTCAGAGTTAAATAACCAATCACAGAAGGCAGGTGGCACCACAGTGCAGTTGAGCGTATGTAAAGGGTGTGTGAGGGCTTCGGAAAACATTTCAATCGTTGGCGTAATGCAGAAACGAAGCGATTTATCCGACTTCCAAAAGGGCATGATCATTGGCTTTCGGGCCAAGGGTGGAAGCATTTCCGAAACGGCTGAGTTTGTGAACTGTTCGCGTGCCGCCGTGGTAAAAGTGTACCGTGCATGGCAAAATGGGACTGTCCAAAATCAGCGACGTGGCAAATGTGGTGCACCACGGGCCATAGATGACAGAGGCGAACGACGGTTGCGGAGATGCGTTCGGGCAGATAGACGGGCTACCGTTGAGCAACTGACCACCAAAATGAACCAAGGGGCTACCAAAAGTGTCTCCCAAAGTACTATTCAGCGAACATTGCTGCGTCTGGGCCTCCGAAGCAGACGCCTGGTTCGTGCACCTATGCTGACTGCTGTTCATCGACGGCGAAGGCTAGAATTTGCACGCCAGTACAGCAGCTGGACGTCCACTGAGTGGCGACAGGTTGCGTTTTCGGATGAATCGCGTTTTATGCTCCATCGGACAGATGGACGTTGGCGTATAAGGCGTGAAACCTCTGAAAGGAACCACCCTGCAACCATTGCCGGAACGGTCCAAGCTGGAGGCGGGAGCATTATGGTCTGGGGAATGTTTTCCTGGCATTCTCTAGGTTCACTGATCATTGTGGAAGGCACAATGGATCAATACAAGTACGCATCTGTCCTTGCGGACCATGTTCACCCCTACATGCGCATTGTTTTTCCTCAGGATGATGGCATCTTCCAGCAGGACAATGCGAGGTGCCATACAGCTGCCAGTGTACGTGCGTGGTTCGAAGAGCACCAGGATGAGTTTACCGTCCTCCCCTGGCCAGCAAACTCACCTGACTTAAACCCAATCGAGCATCTGTGGGACCATCTCGATCGAGTTGTTCGCGCCATGGATCCTCAACCGCGTAATCTAGCGCAGCTGGCCACGGCATTAGAGTCGGCATGGCTGAACATCCCAGAGAACACCTTCAGGGACCTATGTGACTCTCTTCCTGCACGTCTCGCAGCAGTCCGCTCTGCGAAAGGTGGTTATTCTGGCTTTTGACAGATGGTCACATTAATGTGACTGGACTGTGTATATAAATGGCTCGCATTTTGTTTTCGGAAGCTAACTTTTTTTAAAAATTTTATTTGCAAATATGAGTCACTAAATATCAGAGAAATAACGTTTTTTTTTAATTCACATGTACTATTTTCTTTGTTCACATGTACTATTTTCTTTGTTCAAGAAACGTTGAAAAACGTTGTTCAAAACATTTTCGCTAAAAGGTAATTTATTTACACTGGTGTGCAAAACTTAAGCAACAATGTAAAAATTTAGCAGATAGCCATGAAATTGCAGAAAAGGAAGTCTGGAGATCAGTACAATGAACACGTAGGTCAGGAGAAACGTCATGCGCATGCAAATATCAGGAACGAAACGTGAGAGGCGACGTGAGTGTACACAAAACGAGTGATGTCGGCGCGCGCAGCTCAACCGTAGAATAAAAGGAAGGACGGAGACGCAATTCAACATATTCGCTGCAAGTGCTAGTCAGTCAGTTCGGAATATATGGTTAGAAGAAATCAGCTGAAAGACTTCACACGTGGAAGAATGATCGAATAGCTGGAGGAGGGGCCTACTCTCACCAGTGTAGCTGCAGAGCTCGGAATCAACAAAAGTGTCGTTTCGCGCGCTTGGAAAGCGTTCCAAACTACAAGTACAGCTGTTAAAAGGTTGGTGGTGGCCGCTCGAGCACGACATCTGCAGGGGATGACCGATATATTGTCCTGCAGGAGAAAAGAGGCCGACAGCAGTCAGCAAGCGCCATTGCTCAGCAACTCTGTACAGCAACAGGGCGACAAGTGTCGCGGTTTACTGTGGCCAGACGCCATCACAAAGGGACACTATTCTCCCGCCGTCCTGAACGCTGCCTCCCGTTGAAAGTTGGCCACCGACGCCACCGTTTACAGTGGTGCAGAGAGCACAAAAACTGGACAACTGATCAATGGAGTCATGTCCTCTTTATGGATGAGAGTCGGTTCAGTACCAGAAGCGGTTCTCAACGGTTTTGATTTGGAGAGAGGTGGAGACGCGTTTTTATCCCAGTAACATCAAGGAAAGACACCGTAACCGTGGTCCTAGAGTTCTTGTCTGGGGAGGCATTATGCTGAACGGGCGAACTGAGCTCCACGATTTCGACAGAGGGTCTGTAACCGGGGATCGCTATTGTGAGGAGGTACTCCTTCCCCATGTGCGTCTGTTCCGAGGTGCCATTAGCCCAGACTTAGTTTTTAGGTATGGCAATGCACGGCCACATCGGACGCTTGTTGTTGAGGAGCTATTGGAAAGTGAAGATATCACTCGAATGGATTGGCCAGCGTACTCCCCAGATTTAAATCTCATCGAACATGTGTAGGATGCTTTGGGGAGACGCATTGCAGCATGCTAACATCGTCCGGAGAACACTCAACAACTCAAACAGATGCTGAATGAGGAATGGGCACTCCTACCGCAAGAAATGTTGCACCAGCTGGTTCTGAGTATGCGGAGACGGTGCGAAGCAACCACTGCAGTGAGGGGAGGGCATATCCCATATTAAGGAACATCTGCTTGTTGTTCTTCCTCTTGGATAGACAATCATGAGTCACGATACTATGCATTCAATAAAGCTTGTTTTTGTTTGATTCCATACCGTATGCATCGGTATCATTCCTTTTTCAGCTCCAATGCTTTCATCATCCTCTACGTACATAATACTCTCCTTCATTTCTGCATTTCACACTAGTGTAAAAATAAACTCTGAAATAACTCTCTGAATATTCTCTGAATATTCTGAAAATAAAGTCGCATAAGAATTAGAGCTCATTAAAGAGACACATTACATTTAATAAAAACACGAAAATAAAGAACCATTAAATATTTTTTGGAAATCCTTTAGCTAAAATTACAGTTTTCTTATACTTGAATTACTAGGATTTCATTTATGTTCCATTTTGCTCCTTGTTCTGCTAGAACTGCTTTCAATAAAGCCATCCAAGAAACATCAAACTTCCTTGTTCTTTTTTACAATTCATGTCATACATGTTTCGCAGGATTAAGTCCAGAGATTATTAAGAACAGTTGTATAATAACCACATTCCAATATTTAGGACTGCATGTTTAGGAATGGTTATCATAATGCCACCTGAATGTATTTTGCATTCTAACTTTTCCTGCAGATGCTTTCATATTTTCATTAAAAGCATTTAAATATTTATACTGATCCATGTTATTTTGTAAGCACTACGTTTTCCATGCCAGAAGTGGTGAAGCATAACCAAGCCAATATGAATCTACCCCAGTGTTTAACAGTAGTCAATAGGTTTTTCGGATTAAATTTTTCATTTGGCTTTCACCACCCAATAATTTATCTGTCAAACCTAAATATATTAAATTTTTACGCTTCGGAAAATATAACGTTGTTCCAGTATGATAAATCTTTATTTGTGTGAAAGCCAAGAGTATTTTCCGTGTTTTCCAGTTGATGAAGAATTTTCTGCTTGCTGATCTCCTGTTGAATCTATATGCCTTAATGATTCTTCCAACAATTTCAGTATTGTACTGAATTTTATTGCAAAGTGTTGTAAAAATTCCGTTCAAAGTTTTACTGTAGCAAGTTTTATTGATTAAATCTTCGATTCCTTGATGTTAACTTGGAATGTGATCAAGACTTCAGGGCATTTTCACCAGTTCCTCGTGATGTCCGTCATTTAATAATATAAAAAATAGTTGATCGATTTACATTAAGGATAGTTTGGATATTTCCAATAATTTTAACATCGTTGAAAGGGTGGATAATGAAATTTCTAACACAGTGTTTCGTCAGAGTATAGCGCATTACTATGGGCTACGTAGCATGTTGTCTCTTGGGCCATCCGCTTCAGACACGGAGCTGCTAATATATTTTGCTACACAAGTAATAACTTGTGATCAGATGAATAACATAATTCTGGTGAAGTATTTTCATTTAAAAGTACGTAACGAGAAACATATTCTATCAAAACATCAGAATAAACATTTAGAGTGTCCGAATTATTATGTGAGTTACTGATTTAACGCTTTTTGAACAAAGTATTTTCATGACAAGGAATATCTTGATGGTATTTATTTTTAAACAAGCAAGGCCTGAAATAAATAAAAAATAATACATTTGAGAAAAAATTTGAAGTCTGTTTTTCAGTATTTAGTGCAAAGTTTATGTAAATGAATTTCAAAAGTATAAATGTCTGACAGCAAATATGAGCCACTGTATATATTATAAAGGCAACTAAAATTGCATTTTGTTGATGCAGAGAAACTTAAATTCAGCAGATTGTGTTACCTCCGGGTTGAAAGGGGAAATATGATATCAACATTTCTATGAAAGGAAGAAAATTAATAAAGTTGTAAGGCAATAATTTTTCTTTCTCACTTCCTTAACATTCAAGTGAATACCATAGCGAGATCTTCTTTCAGATTATTTCGCATAAATGAAATAAATGCAAATGTGTTCTTCTTCCTTTGAAATAACGTCAAGTAAAATGAAAATCAAACTTATTAAATTGTCAACTTTCTAAAACGCTATAACATACTTTTCAGATTTGACATGTTGATTAAATTCTTAAAAGGTATGATGGAAATAATCTTATACCGAATTCTGTTTAGCGATGAAGACGCATCGCATCACATCTAATTGAAAATGGACGTAGAATTCAGAACATGAATTGCAAAATCAAATCTAATTTTTTTGCTGCGTTGCCATTTAACAACGTTTTTTAGTACTAGATTTAAAATTAAAAATGTTGAGGATTTTGATTACCTAAGCATATTGGTTTTACAAAACATTATTTTTTAACATCACCCAACTCATATTTCCATCTTTTATTTTTAAATTCATCAAACACTTCCTTTTTTAACATCATGTATCGGAATTCAATATGCTTCCAAATCTTATAGTTAAAATATATTAAAAGTTATTTAAGAACATTTAAGACGAATTGTTTTTTTAATTCAAATTTTCATCTATTTTAAGCAAATGAGATAATTCCAAATTTAGAAAAGAAACAAATCCTAATTAATTTTAAATTTTAGTGCATGTTTGCCGTTTGTTTACACACTGATACTAAACAAATACAAGCGAATCATACAAGGTCTGGTTGAAATATTTTAAGACGGACTAAATAATAACTGTCTGAATAGCTTTATTTGTTTGCAAACAAACGGAAATGTATAATAAAAATATTTTGATCTCTAATGCAGATTGAGTTATGAACTAGTTTGACGAGTGCAAAATGAGTTATGAACATTGCGGAATCGTATTAGGATGAGATGAGTTGTTATTCAGAAAGTTATCTTTTGGTGTTTGAATGTTATTTATGTTTATAATGGAATCGTATTTAGAACAGAGATGTGCGATACAGCTTTGCTTTAAAAGCGGCAAACTGCTAGCGAAACTTATCAAATGATGCAAAACGCTTACGATGAGGAGTGTTTGTCAAGATTTAACTTGTTTTAGTGGTTTGTTAGATTTCTAGATAATAAAGATGACAAAAGAATGGGACGTCCTGATACAAGCCGTACTGGCTGGAACATTGAAGCTGTTAGTGCTACGTTAAATCAAGATTAATCGTCGATTAAATATTAGAATGCTTGCAGAACATTTAAACATTGACAATAAATTGCCCATATAATAATTGGTGAGGATTTAGGAAAAAGGAAAATATGTGCATGTTGGAGTTTTCTAACTTAAGTGTTTAAGTTTTAGTTCAATATCAAATGAAAGTCAAAATTTGGATAACCATTCTAAATCACATGAATAAGACAAATATTGCATGGGTGTAAAAGTCTGTGACATACATGATAAACAACATATATACTGTAAAAATAGTGTGTTGTAATATACAGTAAATAGTTACCAGATAACTCCAACAGAGTAATTAAATTTATGCCTTGGGTCACTTAAAATATTATTGGGTCCAGTGTTCTAAATTAAAAAGTGAAAACATTACAAGAGAAGTTAAAATTAAATATAGGATTTATTAAGAGATAACTGACGAAATACAAATTTTTACATAGGTGGTGGTGGTGAGGAAACAAAATAAAACAGAATTTTCATACCGTTCCAAACAGTGACTTATCAGTGAACATTGAAGATATATGCTGCCCTTAACATCAGACAAGTGAACTTCTGCCACGTCATAGCGCAGCCACATTTTTCGCTAAAAAGGAAAAGAATGAAAATTAGAAATCTGAACAGGAAAAGGTAGCTTCTGAGCCTTCCGCCCTTTCTATGTGGGATTCTTCCTCATTTCGCCGCCCAACCTAGGTGGTTTTTCTCCTCCATTTTCTTCATACATCGTTCTATGATAACGCAGACAGCTACTCTCGTGACACCTTCAAAATAGTACTTTTTCTTCGTCTCTGCCCACGTCTCTCTCTGTCTTTCTCCCTTCGTAGCTCGCTCCAAGCCTTTTTCCTCCTTTCGCCAAATCTCGGTTGGCGATCCTAGATGGTACAAGACAGGCCAATTGCCCGGCAACCCCAGGGGGAAAAAAGCACACAGGAAGGTGAAGCCAGGTAGTTCGAACTCCTGAAATTGGCGAAAAATCGCTGAACCTCCAAGGTCATCAACCCGTCAGCATAGCTAGCCTCTTCTCGGGGTCTCAATCCAGCATAGAAAAAGCCTGCGAGTAAGCAAATCACCCCGTCCCCTCGACCTTGGCGTATGGTACTGTAGGTTGAAATTATCCTCTCTGGCAGGGTGCAAAAATTTCCATTGATGACAGATGCTTCCCAGACCACTGTCTGGCGGGTGAAGAAAGTTGAAAACAAGATCATAAATCTAGATTTCCCAAAAGGCAACGTAAAAAGTTTTCGAAAGAATAAAGGCTTTGTTTTTTAAATACTAATTAATACAAGAGCGAAGAAAAGTACTTCAGTTGAAATATAATAATCACGTAGATAAATTTCTTAGGTTTTCTACAACACCAAACAGGACCACCATAGTCAGAAAATAAAAATTACTTCATTTAAAATATAATAATCATGTAGGAAAAATTTTATGTTTTCGACAACACCAAAACGACCACCATAGTCAGAAAATATGGATCCCAAATTTAGCAGAAAAGGGGGCACATTAAAAACTTAATTAAAACTTTAAACACCAACTTGTGTAAACAAAACTTTAAAAGAGCTTTAAAAAAATTGACCTTAAGGGTCAACTTAACAAGAGATTAAACATTAAACAACCAAGGAAAGAAAAAGGTATTAACTAAACAAAAATTTAAATAGTTAACCAAACTACCAAAAGTAAAAGAAGAAAAATTAATTACTCAAGCAACTTAAAAATCAGAGTTAACCAAAACTGTCAAAAAAATTAAATGACAACAATTACTTTTCAACAAGGCAAAGAAACTTAAGTTCAACTACAAAATAAAACAAATTAATAACCCTTAAGTCTGATAGCAGAAATAAGTTAAATCATTACAATTAAGACATTTTAATTCTCAACTGAAATATCTAATACATAACACAAACAAAAGAAGAAGTAGCGAAAACGTAAAGTTAGTCACATCTCCTGTGTGAAGCTTAGTTTGGTTTGTTTGAGTACGACAAAAAACAGAAGGGCTCTGCCTGAAAGAAGGGATCGCCTGAGAATCGTGGCGAACTTTCAAAGGGAACTAGCTCATATCCACGTGACGCACGAAAACTATGAGAACACCCATGCAGCCAGCTCGTTCGCCAGAATTCGATCCTCTGACCGAAATAATAAGTGTGCAGCGACTTTTTTGTCTTGGTGGGTTCCTCCTGTGCAAAGCCTTTTCCTGAAGTCCAGTGTTTACTCCTGCAAGTAGTGATCAAATTTCAACCAATTCATGCGCTGAAGTAGGAAAACATAACATATTCATGATGTACTACGATTTCTTTTCACGAAAGTTATAAGCCTTATTTTCCCCAAACAGATTGGTTTGTTAATGCTGTAGAGTCATTAGGTTTTTGTAAGCAGGACACGTGACACATGTGGAATGCCCTTGCCAGGACTCGAACCTGGACTTTTCGAATACGCGCCAAGTGTGCTACCGTTATAGCACGAAATCATGCTGGAAGAAGGGAGAAATACCTTATAAGCTTCATGATCAAATAAACAATAAATCTTCTAAGTTTATATAAAATGGTTTTAAAATAACTGCCAGCTATTCAGTTATTCTTTTCTGCAGAATGTATGTCATTCAAGTTTCATAAGTAGTCTTTGATTTAAAGAAATATTTTTTATTCCTCATATTTATATATTTTTCTTCTTAAATGATTATAAAGAAGAAATATTTGGTATCCTGTTATTTAGTTTATTGCGATGTTTTTAAAATCTGGTATCTTCAAAATACAATATTTCAACAGCTAATCACGTTTTAGATTTTAATTTTTACTCATAAATATTAATTCTATGATAACTAGTACTTTATAAAGTAAAGTACAATTTCGGCGTATAGAAACATGCTCTGTGACATCTCTGAAGTAGTAAAAATAGTTTACCTTTGATTATTAAGATAGATGAAGCTGAAGTGACACTCAAATTATCGGCATAATAGCCTTAATAAAAATTTAAATAACTTTCAAAAGCTTTTTATCCGTATTTTACATAAGTATGTTCAGCTGGGTGACATCATCAAAGTTCCTAAAAATATAAATTTTATTTTTAAAATTTTAAATTTCTAGTGAAATTTTAAACGTTTTTCACTTAAGATTTACATAACTATAACCAAGCACTCATTTTTATACACACACACACCAAAAGTACGCAATAATAGATTTAAAAAACAAAAATTAACTCTTGGTAGCTCCATGGTAAAAAAATGTCCTAGAGGGGCGGCGGTATAAAATATATACCGGCTATCAAAATTCAGGATTTCACTCTAGATTTTTTAAGGCCTTTATTTTGTGTTCTTAGGGTCCATAAGATACGATTCATGCAAAATTTTATCACAAATTAAATTCTTTTATATACCGCCCCTCAAAGGGTTAAACAAAACTGTCAAGAAAACAAATTAAATGATAACAATTACTTTTCAACAAGGCAAAAAAACTTAAGTTCAACTACAAAATAAAAACAAATTAATCTTTAAGTCTGAAGCAGAATTAAGTTAAATCACTACAATTAAGACATTTTAATTCCCAACTGAAATATGTAATATATAACATGCACATGTTGTTCCGGATCCCTTAACAACAGAACAAAACCATGATCAAGTGGCTACTTGTCAAGATCTTCTTGACATGCGAAATCACGATCCAGATTTTTAAAAAAATTATCATCACAGGTGACGGACCGTTGTGCTTTCCCGATGATACAGAAACGAAAACATCGAGTGCAAAATGAGTTCACCAAAACTCAGCCAAAGAAAGTGGGTTTCCAGTAATGCAGTGTTACGCTTTTTTTACTGCAAAGAATTGATTCATCAGTAATTAGTTCCTGAAGGAAAAGCAGTGAATGCGGTGTTTTGTATGGGTATATTGAATCGGCTATTAAAGCGTTCAGACTTTCATGCACATGTGCGTCCAAACTTTCATGTACATGTGCGTCCAGACTTTCATGACAAAAAAAGGTTCTTTCTGCATAATAACGCGCCGTTCCATAACGCAGCCATTATTAGTGAGAAAACAATATTGGGTTGCTCGGAAAATAATTTCTTTTTTCCCAACAGAGAGCTTAAGTATATTTTTTCACAGAAACTTCACACTTTAGCCGCATAATAATTACATATTTTGACAACTGATAAAGCAAGGCTTGCTTATGGAAAGGTTCCAGTGATTCTACGCAGTAGTTTTTGGTTGGTGCCCTTTCAAACATGGAAAGTGAAAAGCTGCCTTTTCGGCATATTTTACTTTTTTTTACTATCGAAAAAGTGCTGTTGAAGCAAGAAAAAAATTAGCTAGTGTATGAAGATGTACCTGATAGAATGCCAGTGGTAAAACTGTTTTCCAAAATTTCGATCAGGCAATTTTAATCTTGAAGTTGCGCCACGCTCTGGAAGGTCTGTTGAAGTTGATGAAGAAAACATGAGGAAACTTTGAGCTTTGAGATTAAACGTCAAGCTTTGAGATTAAACCCAGGAGTTTCTAATGTTCAGGAATGGTCGAATTCGATAAATGTAATCTCTCAGCGATCTCACGAATTGTTCTTTGCCAGTTTGCATCACGTAATGCCTTTGTTGGGCCTTCAACAGCTTCAAATGGCTTTCCAAAACGTGGTGTATCTTCAAGATCAAAATTTCCGAATCGAAATTTTGCAAATCTGTTTTGTCACTGGCGTTCCGTCAATACTTCTTCTCCATACACATGGACATTTTTTTCTTGCTTAAACAGATTTTTTAACTTTTCGATAGTAAAAAGTAAAATATTCCGAAAATGCTGGTTTTCACTTTCCATATTTGAAAGGGCACCAACCAAAAACTACTGTCTAGAATCAATCGAAAGTTTTCACAAACAAGCCTTGCTGTATCAGCTGTCAAAATATATAATGATTATGCGGCTTTTTTAAGTGTAAAGTTTCCTGTGAAAAAGTACATTTCGGCACTCTCAGTTAAGCCCTGGGAAAAAAACCAAATTACTTACCGAACAACCCAAGAACAATACTACACCATTCTTTATTCACCAGACTTATCCCCACAAGATTACTTTTTATTTCCTAAACTAAAATTAAAGCTAAAAGGTCATCGATTCGACGATATCAAGACGATTTAACAAAAAT